>CABFVX010002753.1:39645-67222 GCA_902151425.1 Timema shepardi | reverse complement strand
CCCCCCCCCCCCTGTCACAGACACAGTTTTAATTCATCAATCATTAAATATAGTTATTTTTGAAATAGATGATTTCAAGTAATTTGATACACACTACGCCACATCAAACAGCTGGGGAAAATTGTATTCGACGCTTGATACAAAGCTATATTATACAACTTATTATATACTAATTTTAAATTGTTCTTTCAAAACACAGTCTTAATCTAGTTTAAAGCTATAATATTGTAGTACACTAATTTCTGTTAAGACACACTGATTGCATAATAATTACAATTTATCATAGATTTCTTATAGACATTTCTAATAGATTAAAGTTAAATCTGAGAAATATATAACGAAGAAAACATTGTATTTTAAGGTAAACTGTAAACCGAAAATATGTTAAAAATATTTATATATAGAAAACTGAAAATAGAACTGTCCGGAAATTAATACCCACTTTCAGAAGATCTGGAAAACTGATATTTGGCAGGAAGGTAGAGGTATTGCCCCATATAATAATAATAATAATAATAATAATAATAATAATAATAATAATAATCCAATAACAGGAAATTTCAAAATAGGTTAAAGTTATAGTTGTAAGAAAATATTTTAGATAAGTTAGAAAATTAAAATTTGTCAGGGAGGTAAAAGAACCATTCCAAATAGTCATAAAAGTTCTGAAAACCTTAAATTTTTAGACGGGAGAATAAACGAGGTAGGAGGAGTAGGTGGGGGTTAATCATAAAAATAACTGATAAAGTGTTGCAGAAAATCTAAATTTGGCAAGCAGGCACAAGGACAGCTCCAGATAAACAAATACGTCTTGAATTTTGAAATTTTACCTTTAGGGTTAGGAGAACGATGGGTTTTAAAGTTATCAAAATTCACCGATGTATCTTTTGAATCAGCGGACATAGAGCCTTGAAGGCTTTTTCTATAATTGGGTGAGATCTTTTAAGTGCTTTACAATTATTTTTTCTCGCCACTATGAGAGTGGAGGGTGGCATAAAGGTGTGGGACTCACTGACCCACTCATCGCCATATTTCACCAACCCCTGAGCCAAGAAACTTTAAATTTTACTTGGCAGAAAGATAGTGGGGTATCCCTGTATAGCAAGAAAAATATAAAATAGGAATTTTTAGTATTGGGCCCCAGAAAATGAGGATGAAGTGGAGACTTTATATTTGGATGAGGTGAGGAATTAAAATTTAGCAGACTGGTAAAATGATTACTCCAAATAATTATAAAGTTTGAAAAATCCTAAGAACTCAAGGTTGTTATAAATCTCGACATTTCATGACCCCCCTGAAATCAAAAAAGTTGTTTTTGTGATGCCGTTTGTCTCGCTATATGCCCGCCTGTCTATACTTCGGGCTAAAGCCGAAAATTCTTTACCATTTGGGCTAAAACTTTATATCTGGGGTTTTCATAAGCGCCCCCCCCCCTCCAAGCTGTTTTTTTTAAACTAGATATCTAACCTTAGAATTAAGGGTAGTTTACTGAAGGGTCAAAAGAGAAATAAAATCTGTTTTCTTGAAATTCCCTTGAACGATTTTGATTAAATTTTATATCTAGACACTGTTTATCATTATTAACAGGGTAGGAATTCTCATTTTCTTATGAAAATTACTTTAAGGGTACTTTACAGAGAGGAAATGTTCCAATTTCCATCATTCCTCCCCAATTTTTTGAGATATGAAATAACTTACCATTGGAAAGCTGCATTACCCTTAAATATATAAATCTTTTATTTGAATTATATTTTTTTTTATAAAACCAATAATTTCTGAACAATATATATATATATATATATATATATATATATACTTTTTAATTCAGGTCTTTGGAAATGAATTTTGATTTTAATCTTCTTTGGTGGATAAATATATTTATATTTTCTCAATTTTCCTGTGACAGTGTTCCTAGTTCCTAATGCCATAGATTAACCAACATTGTCTATTATTTATGTTTCTACAACAATGTATAGACGTACTATTTGGTTTCACGAGTTTTTAGTAAATGTGTATTCTAAGATAAAAGCAAGAGAAAGTCTGCGCGGTACAGAGTACAGTTTTATTTTAAAAGCCACTACTGTCGTTTTCTTAACTACCTATTCTTTTCTTAATAGACTGATGGTGACCTGGCGGTCTAGGGTTAAGGTGTCAGACTTCTGTGCTGGTGGCTCGGGGTTCAATCCTCGGTCCCGGCACAGATTTATCTGATTACCAAACCCTCCCTTCACCTCTGACAAGGCATCTTGTGAATGTGGGTAATGCCAGTTCTCCACCGTGGTTCGGATTCCACGTTAAACTGTAGGTCCTCCATTTCATCTTACAACCGCCCTACCATTACACATTAACGTAAGTGCGTATAACCCGAACGGGTAGTAAGACGCATTGCTAATAATAATAATAATAATAGACTGATCACTGTCAGTATATAGATATCTGATACTCTTAATCTTCCATGGAAACTACTACGATGCCCGTCAACACGTGTCGCCTGTGTGGTTGCCTACGTCACGTGCAGGGGGTAGTTTCACATGGTAATCCTTCCTCACCAGTGCAGCTGGGGGTGCGCTAAGCTCCCTTCCTGTTTCAATCTTAGCCTTTAAGGCAAGAACGATACAAATATCGCTTTAATATATATATGAGTTTTAGAATGTTCGGCACACAGGTAAAGGTAGCGTGACTCACGAGGCCAATTACAGGTCCAAGGGATCTTGTTTTTATCACCGAGGTTGCTATTGGTTTGTCCTCATACTCTTAACAGTGCAATTTATCTCCCCAAACACTAGTGGGATAGAGTTTGGCGCAGGTGCATTTAATTCGGACTTAGGACGCCGTGTTAAAATTCTGGCCAGATGCACTAGGGCGGCTCTCATTTCTTTTCTTGGTTGTCCACCCACCAATAGATTAATTGTGTATTTTCTCACAATTCCTTCCCCAACCCGGATCGGTGGTCGATTGGTATAAGGCATTATTTCCCAAATGGAAAGGATTGTCAGTGATGGGGAAGTCTGTGTTCGAATCGCTGTTAGATAGGCAGGGTGATTGTTTTCCTTAATTGGTTTTTCCAATCTCCCTTAATGCAAATACGCGTGAATTTATTCTTAGATATTACCTTCCTCATCCTTCTCTGATCAGTGTAAATATGTGACTATCTCGACGGGTAGTAAAACAGGGTGCATTAAAATCTATTCTTCTCCCCAAGTGTGAGTTTCATTTAAACCGACCTGTCATTGGGACACGCGTCACACTAAAAATGATGAGTATCTTCTTATTTGCTAAAAACCACACAAAACGCTACTTGTTGTTAGTTACCGCCAACGGGCTGTTTTCCATCCTTTTTAAAGCTCTTATTTGAGCCGCGTGACTGCAGCTTTCTTAGAATTGGCTACCCACTACCCTCGTACACACATCTGTAACTTCCTCCAGCCATCCCTTTTACACCGTGCATTTGGTTCTCTGAGAACAATTTTGGAAAACCGTCCGTCCCATCTCCATAGTAACATCTCCGTGAGCATTTCTCTGTATCATTTATTGTACCTTGCATCCCTCCTGCTATTACACACTGTTGACCCTTTTGTCCCTCGTGTGCAAAAAGACAAATCAAGCGCTTTTAAATCTTTGATAACCCGTATAAAGGGGTTTGCAATCATATAATATCATCTCGTCACACAAGTATTATAGTTAGAAAAGAACACATCAAGATCATCTCTGCAAAACCTAATTCTTCAGCCATTCAACAATGTCGAAAGATATATTATAAACATATATTTTTATTTCGCACATCCAAATTCAGTCTCTGTGTTAGTGTAACTATAACTGGTACTCCAGAAGTTTCTTAATACATTAAATTAAATGCCTCTTTGGTTAATAAGTTTGCACATAAATTTGGTCCTCCAGGCCGGATGATATTTTTCACTTGCTATGGAGATAAAATCGATACTTTTCTCTCCTTGCTAAATCAGTGTTTAAATTACTTTAAAAAAACGCTTTTTGTGTAATTTTGTAATAGGAAATAATCTTGTTTGTGTATATATTTTTTTGTCTCTTAAAATTCTCAAGTCTTTCACTATTTAATGATAACTCAACTCGTAGTACTCAACAGTTAAGATTAAATTTAGTAAACTTTATTTTTAAATTGATCATACAAACACTTTCTTAATTACTTTCAAGGTGCAACTAATACTCTAGAAAATGAAGTTTATTGAAAAACAACGCCAAAATGGATTAATTATTAATAGGTTAGCCACAATCAACAACAACAACATTGACTTTGAATAACTCCGATAATTAAATGACGTGCAAACTCAAATATTATATAGTAAAAAATAAGTCAAATCATAGATCGTATAATTCAGTGCTCTTTTTGATAAATTTTGCTAAAATCTGATCCCAAAGACTTTGACAAAACTTCAGTGGCAACTTTGAAAGACTATATCTTAAATCTACACACAACAATTGATTGTAAAATTAAAGTATCATTTCCGGCTATTCAGCAATCACTTTTTAATACCAATAGGACTGTATCCACCCCTCCTATTTCTCATACCCACGCAGTTCGGTTGCTTATGTTTAATTTGCCCACTTTAAATGGAAACTTGCAACAATGGATGGCATTCTTTAATTTGCTTGAAACAACAATACACTCTAATACGTCGTTGATTCCTATAGAAAAGTTTCAATAATTGTTGAGATCTCTTCAAAGTTATTCTCTTAAGTTCATTCAAAACCTTCCTGTTTCCGAAGAAAATTAATTAATCACTTGGAGCTTAATTCAAAACAAGGTATCGCCAGGTATGCTGACTAGTTTCTCTCCTCCGCGTAAGATATTGGATCTTCCCAATATTTCTTCCTGCTATCTAGATAGTCTATATTCCATTCACGGTAGGAATTACTCTCTGAAAGGTCTTTTTTCCTACCAATATCCTAATATATAGTAGATTTATGGTAGGGAAAAAGACCTTTCAGAAGTCAATTCCTACGGTGAATGGAATATATGTCATATGTTTGTAGCTACTCCTAAACAACCAAGCTCTGATTGCCCTAGCTAGACTGTTATATTACAAAGAAAACGCTATTAATCTCCTCATTTCTGTGAAAGTTGGACCACGAAATGCGAAAGCGTTTTGAAGACTCTGGTTGGTCTAATTCAAGTTATCCTAATGCGCCTGTGTTAATGTTATACTTGGAAACAGAAAGCCAGTATTTAGAGACTGCAGCAGTCTTCATATTTACTAGCAGAAATCCTCAACCTGGACCCAACAAGCAAGTCATTTCAAAGCCTCAGCCATACAGATCATGACATTGATATACTCAACCAACCACTATGTATACTGCCTTACTGACTGGCGTGGGCAAAATCCCAAAGAATTATGTATTTTGCCACCAAGCACTCACAGCATTTATCAGTGCACTCAATTTAAAAATAAGACTTCTCAAGAACGGTTTGACTTTGAACCTTTTAATAAATATTGTTTTTAATGGTCTTGGAAATGTTGACACCTTAAGGGACTGTAAATTGATGCGTACGTACAAACAATTTAGCAAAACACTACAAATGGTTTCATTAGAACTTCTATTAACACTCACACATATCTCAAGGTCATGGCGCTCACCAGCCGATAAAATTCTTTCATCGAAACTATTCAGGGGATACTATTCCACCTATTCCCTTTATCGGTCTTACAAACCAACCAATGACCACTGTGTTATTTCCAAACAGTCTTGTCCAGCTCACTACTCCATTTGGTCATCCACAATTAGTGCGAACAGTTCTCAATTCTGCGACTCAGTGAAGCTTTATCAATGAGCGCTGTGCTCATTTGCTGAATTTAACTTGGTCCCACCCGTCACAAAACATTAATGGCCTATCTCTGTCATGTAACTAACTACTAAGGGAACGACACAAATAAATTTTTCCACCATTAATTTCACTATTATTGCTTGTTCACATCCAGTGAAAACCTTGGACCAAATCACTTCAGATTTGCCACGTACTCATATTGAATCCAATATCAAACAAAAGCTCAAAGTTCTTTTTCTACCCGACCACACTTTTGATATCCCCAGTTTGATTGACATTCTCTTGGAGCTGATCTCTTCGTCATCACTTTCACAGGTGATTGCCACACTCTCAGCCCCATTTTTTCAGCTGCTTTAGGACCAATTTTAGGATATGGCACCCCTCTCTCTTTGACACTCTCACTTAACAACAAACGAAATGATTTTGGTGGTTTGGTGACATTCCTCTCAAACTCTGACCGTTGCCTCCATGAATCCTTATAAAGTTTTTGGCAAGACGATGAATCATCCTATGAAGCTGGACAAACTAAAGGAGAAATAATGTGTGAAAACCATGTTCTCTTCACTTATTAACCATGTGCAATGTTCACACGCAACGTGAGCGAGTCACAACCAGAAATTTTATTTACAATTCCCTTTAAACAATAAGTTTAAACTAGTATCCGCGACCATAAATAATACCTAATATCGTAAATTCGAAGCATTACCATATTAATAAACTGTTCAACACTAAGCTTCCCAGTGAAGATGATATATATATATATATATATTATATTTCAAATAAAAGTATGGTTGTCATTACGTTACATTACTATATCTCCCACTATAATAAACAGTTAAATTCAAATAGGTTAAAATGAGACAACTTAAATACTTGTCATACAAAAAAATTAAATAGATAAATATTTGAATCACAGTATAGATTGAATGGTAACATTTATCTTAAACGTTTGCAATCTTTGATTGTTTTAGTTATAAAAATTATTTAATTTTTATATCACAAGAATCTTTGACAATTCTCGACAAAGAATAACTTTTGCTTTATTTTACGAGAGCAAAAGTTTTAGGTCTGAATATAATTTTGAAATATTAATAAATTAGGCGTCAAAAATAAATTTTCTGTGTACATTTTAAGGAAAGCGACATCTTATTAGTTTAAAATTCCCCAAGAGTGACGCCAAAGACCACTCTAGTATCATCAGATAAAGCTCGCCCCCGCTAGGCGGGTGGTAAGGGAAACTAAGGACGAGGATTCAAGGGGGGGATGATGTAGGAGGGGAAACACCTGACGGAACAATATGCAGGTGACATCACGGAACTTCAAGTCTCGCGAAGCAAGTAGAATATTCTACGACTTTCCGATTCCTCGTGGAAATTCCATGAATCTGGTTGTTGGCTCAATTAGCAGGCACGCCCACTGGTGGTAGTTGTCTGTTGCATCACTAATTTCGCTGCTGTATGTTGACGCGGTCAAACGTGTCTGGTCATAGTGCAAGGGTGAAAGCAGCCAGTTTGTCAAATGGAACAGTTGAAGTGAGTTGGAGTCCTATACCCGAAAATTAAGTTGACATTTTTTATTTGTACGAGAGGACAATTAAAATATTCCCCCCTTCCCTACGTAAATACAGGCTCAACTTGGCCCATATCAAACTCTGGTGTTTACAATGCCTTTCATCTTCTGGTATGGGCTAGACGCAATTTGTTACTTTCATTGATCCGTCTCGGTCTCACCTTGTCTTTGACAAACGTGAATGCGGTAAAGGCATGAATGATGCTAGTAATACTAATAATAAATAACATTCAATATAAGGTGACCTGGCGGTCTAGGGGTAAGGTGTCAGACTTCTATGCTAGCGGCTGGGGTTCAATCCTAGGTCCTGGCAAAGATTTATCTGACTACCAAACCCTTCCTTCACCTCTGACAAGACATCTTGTGAATGTGGGGAATGCCAGGCCTCCACCGTGGTTCGGATCCCACGTTAAACTGTAGGCCCTCCATTTCATCTCACAATCACCCTACCATTACACATTAGCGTTAGTGCGTATAACCCGAACAGGTAGTAAGACGCGGTGCTAATAATAATAATAATAATAATAATAATAATAATAACATTCAATATACAGCCAGTCCCGGTGATGGATATATATAAGATGTCGCTTGTAGGACCAATTGGTGTATGCATTTCACTGGGCTTGGAACACTGATGTGCAATGATACATTCTGTTCAGTGAGGAAAGCTACAGGAGACTATCTCACTCCTCATTTCCCTAGTACCTCTCTTCAGTGCTGCCTAAGCTGACGGCGGAACTGTTAAGGAGCCAACTAGTACTATACATACATACAGTAGCCCCATGGCTTCTTTGGTGCTGACTGACAGCTTTGAAAAGTTACCAGACCAAATTAGGTATTCCTACGCCGAACCATGTAATCTGCAAAAACATTTGTTTAGCAGATGTCACTTCTGACAGTCAAAATGTAGGTATTCACCTAAATGTTGACTGTCAGAAGTCAGCTGTGAGCTGTCAATAAGCATCAAAAAAGCCATGAGGCTACTGTACCTAAATATTCTACAGTCTTCATACCAACTCGTCATTGTAAACATGTGGGTAACACGAACCGGTAGTAAGACCTGGATCACGGGAGTAATTTATTTTCAGACATCTTCTTATCAGCGATCGCAGGCCTTGGAGACCACGTGCTGACCTCACAATCCTTTTTTAATCTTGTTCTATCTTGGACCCCTTCTTTTCATTATTCTTCCACTTCTAGTTCCTTCAGATCCACGGTGACGTCATCTTCCCGCCTGGTTCTAGGACGCCCAAGTGGTCTGGAGGTTTCGGGAATGACTTCGAGCTAGTGATGATTTTAAGAATCGAATAATCATTCGAATAATTTTGAGAAGTAGTAAAGAGTCGGTAATAATCGGATATTTACTACTCCTTAAATTAGTTACTAGTTGCTCGTTTTGCTTTGTGCTACTATTTACTTTACCCTGATGTCGGATCTCCCAACACGCATTCCTTTGCGTTTGCAGCTTATCAACCCTTTTCTATTACTGCATTTAGTTCTTTGTGACAGTGTCAAAGACCAAAGTACAGCCACAATAAAATTCTATACAGTGAATAAGTGAACGCATTTCTCAAATAAGTACCTCGCAATTAATATAAATACTTTTGCGTACGATTAATAATTAAATAAGGAACGTACGTTTCCCTTTGTGTTTAAAAGAGTCAAAATAATTTACACTTTAATATTTCCTAAACATACCAAAAAACAAAAATATATAAGCTTACAATCATAAAATTATTTCAGTGAATAAAATTATAATACGATCTGAATATTATGGCCGGGCAATGTTTTATTAAATACATAAAAAGTATATACNAACAAAAATATATAAGCTTACAATCATAAAATTATTTCAGTGAATAAAATTATAATACGATCTGAATATTATGGCCGGGCAATGTTTTATTAAATACATAAAAAGTATATACTTATCTACTTAATAAATTTAAGTCAACGTTAAAAAAAATATCTCTCAAACCATTCGTGCTATATGCGATTAATTAGTTAGGATTGTAAAATTGTAAGAAAATGAAAAAGAACAATCCACGTAGTAATGTAGCAAAATAATCAAATCATTTTGTAATTTTTATTCGAATTAAATTAGGTTGTTATTCGATAGTAAACTGTGCAACCACTTTAACTTTGTATTAAATTAGCCTCAGAATCATTCGAAGGCGTAAGGTCGATTATTGTGTAGCAATGGGGACTATTAATTGAAAATGAACCTAATAGAAATGAAGACCTGTATAGAGATAGCCTGGAAACAATCATAATCATAAGGTCGATTTCCCTCAGCACTTTTGGCAAGGGTGGGGTAAGAGAATGAATCGGCCAGCTGGCGTCAAGTCAGCTACTGTTTTCATTCGAGTGTTTTTCTCATTCGAATGATTTTGAACGAATCGAATGAATCGATTATTTAGAATAATCTAATGAATCGATTCTATTCATCCTATTCTGCCCATCGTTACTTCGAGCACTACCTTCAGGCTTCTTTCTATTCTCATCCTGGCTCGTGTCCTGCCCATCTATTTATATTCGCCTACACTTCTGCACTACATCTGGCTGTTTCACCATCTCATATATATATCTTTTTTGTGTACCCCTCTTCTTCACTTACTGGTTCACATATTTTTCTCATAATCTTTAGTTTAAATGTATTGGTATCTTCTCTTTCTTCCTATCTTAGTAATGATCCATGTTTCTGTCATACAATGGCGTTCATTGTATGCTCTTAGCTTGGTTCTTGTGTACATGCTCCTTCTTTTGAAAAGGCTCTTGAGACTGAAATAGAATTGCGAAGTCACCATTATTCACTCGATAAACTCTTCCTTTATGTTGTTTTCCTCACTGAACCACGTATCCAGATATTTGAACTTTTTCACTTTATTTAAATCCTATTTTCACTGTTCCTGATTTCTTCTTCTTCCCGACAGGGTCCTCATCACTTATATTTTACCTTCGTTGATGTACATACCCACTTTTCCTGTATTCTTCTCCAACTCCTGCACCATTTCTGCCATTATTCTCGCGTTGTCTGCCATGATTTCAATGTCGTCTACAAAGGCAATCAAATGTGATTCCCATTCATCCTTACTCTATTCCATTCCTTTTTTATTTCTAGCATAATCTTTTCTAATGCAAGGTAGTACAAGTATCAGCAATATCGCTTCTCCCTGCCTTCATCCAGTTCTTATTTACAGTTAATTTAAGATCACTCCCTTGTATTTTACTTTCACCTTCGTTTTCCCTGTACAAACTACATTCATCCTTCGTAGTTTGTATCGTATCCTCATTTGTTCCAGCATCTTGTAAATCATTTATTTTTTAATGTTATCATAAGCTTTTGAAAATATAAAACGTTTGTTTTGCTATCTTTATTATATTTCCGGCACTTTTCCAATATTTGCCTCATGATGAAAATCTGATCAATTGTGTTTCTGTCTGCTCTGAATCCAGCTTGGTATTCTCCAATAATTTCCTCTATTAGTGGCTTTAGTTTGTTCAAGATGACCAGTGACAGAATTTTCTTTATCACATTCAACAAATAAATTATTATTATTATTATTATTATTATTATTATTATTATTAGCACCGCGTCTTACTACCCGTTCGGGTTATACGCACTTACGCTAATGTGTAATGGTAGGGTGATTGTGAGATGAAATGGAGGACCTACAGTTTAACGTGGAATCCGAACCACGGTGGAGGCCTGGCATTCCCCACATTCACAAGATGTCTTGTCAGAGGTGAAGGAAGGGTTTGGTAATCAGAAACAAATAAATACTTCCGTAGTTGTTACATTCCAGTTTGTTATTATTCCTATGTACCGGAGTGGTATATGGCATTTTCTCATTTTCCGGTGCCTTCTCTTCTTACATATGTCTTTGATCAACTGATATATTTCTTTTAATCTTTCACTCCCTTTCTTTTATCATTTTCGCTGTAACTTGTTCTCCTCCAGGTACTTTAAAACTATTAAGCCATTTAATATAGCTTTTGACATGTATCTCCTTAACTTCCACTGGCTCCCATTTATATTCTCCCTCTTCTTCTTTGTTCCATTCTAAAATGTCTTCTGGGTGCCTACAGTTCAGAAGCTGTTCAAAATACTCTTTCGAGCGTTTTAGGATCCTTCCTTTATCAGTTATTAAATTACCATTCTTGTCATTAGTGAATATCGTGGCTCCCGTCATCCAAACTTTCCTTTACCTGATCCTTTTAAACATATTTCTAGAGTTTCCTCGCTCCTGATCTTATTTATCTTGCTTGATTATCTTCCTCATAGTCACGCGTGTTCCCTCTCTTAACACACTTGCGGTCTATCTTCTTATTTTGCAGTACATATCTTTATTACCTACTTTTCCTGTGTCCTGTAACCATTCCCCTCTTGCCTTCTTCCTCTTACTCACTGTTTCTTCACGTAATTATTTAAACCATTTGATTTTTTTCTTGGTTTTCTTTATTCCCAGTGTCGTTTATGCTTCTCCTTGCACAGCAATCTTTTTCCCATTTTTGTCTTCCTTCTCTTTTCTCTCCCCTTTATCGCGAAGATGCTTTAATTATGTTCTCTGCTTCTACCACATATCTCTTACGAACTTCTTGGTTATTTAACTTACTGGTGTCATGTACCAAAATCATAGTTGTCCTTCTTTTCTGTCATTCATTTTCAGACATAACCTTTAACGAGAAATCTAAACTAAAAGTTCTAACAAATAGTATTTTAACAAGCTATAATCAAACTTAATAGATATATAGATCTAATTCCTGAGGTATAATATTAAAAAATGTCCTTTTGATGTTGAGGGTTGTATGGTGATGAATGACGTGTACCACGTATGGGGTGCATGATCACCCCAAAGAAAATATACAAATAATGCGTTATTAAAACTGGTATGAAATAATTTGTTTGAAGTTTCACTTAACCTATTAGTTCCAGTAAAATATAACAAAAATGTAAGTCTAAAGTAGTTTTATGTTTGTATTTTAATTTCTGAAATATGTGCATCGTGCTACTATTTGAATTGTGTCGTCACTTATCAAGAACATCCATACTTACAGATCAGTTTCCATTTTCTTAGCATCTTCTTTGCAGCCTGGAACATGGAGGTCAATGTTCTTGGAAGTCTCATATTTTTCTTTGTGAAGGACCTTTCATCCACGCGCGAAAAAAAATCCAGTGGAGTGAGATCGCACCCCTTAAGTGATTTCGGGTTGATATTTGTCCAGAATATAAGCGTATTTGCACAAATGGGGTTTATATAAATCTATAATTTGTAGTAAATGTGCGAAGGGATGGACGTAAATCATCACGATAAATAAATCTCAGTACACCTATTCGGGAGTTAAACTCCAAGCTCCCCTTTCCAGGAACGGCTTGTCTCCCCCAGCAAGACAGGCCAGATTAATATTGGCTTCAGGTCTACGGGTCGTATTTATAGTATATTCTAGAGAGTCGACCCGTTCCCAGTAATAGGATCAAAAAACGGTTCATGTTAAATAGAGAACCTCCGAATCTTATAAATATATACAACCCTAGGACTCTAAAGTTGTAATGCTCACTGCTCGCTTATAGTATAAGGCATTCACGAGCTAAGTTTACCTGGATGACAGCTCGAAATGTTATTGGAAGTAATCCCTAATATATCACTACGCCAACAGCTGACATCTATCACTTTGGATGACTGTAATGAAAACAGATGGTAATATATTAATGTGATAGTTAACCACAGTAATTTAGGCCAATATTATTTATATATTTATTTGAGGTCGGACACAAAGTTTATTTATAGTTTTATTCCACTTAAAAAAATATTCACACCACTTTCACAAAAACTTCTAACGAACATAGCCTCAAAATGGCGACTGACGAATTTAAACCATATGATTGAACATAACGGTAAACAAGTTTTTTACAATGATGCAGACACGCAGTTGATGAAAATATTTTATTCAGTTAAATATTTCAAAATACAATAAAATAATCATAAAATCATGTATTGTATGTAAAAAAATGACAACAATTTTCTCTTTTCCAAGTAAATACGATGCCTGTATTAAAAGGTATTGATGTGTGCTCTATAGTACACAAAATCAGTAACGTTCCAAAACGAAAAATAAGTATTTTAATTATGTTTAAAATATTGTTTCGAGTTGGACAAAAAGAAATTATTTAAAAAAAAATGAAATGCAATGAGAAAACTTGAGTTTACATTATTTTAAATGTAATATATAACAGTTAATTAAAGATCTTTACATTTATAACAAAACTGTGATCTTTTACAAGTGTTGGCAACCCAAAACCTAAACATATGATTTTCGAACTGTCATCCAGGTAAAAACCTATCGCGAACGGAATATACACACATCGGCTGCAATTGGTCAGTTCGTTTGCACGTGAGTGAATCTACCGCACTGTGACTGTCAGTTAAATATTTGTGGAAGAGAAACAACGTACTAATTAAGATTCAGCCAGTGCCAGCCTGCTAACGAAACGGTGAGGGTGGCTTGTCAGCCGGTATTGCTTTGTTTCGTTTAACCTGCTCGTCAGTGGAAACGAATGCATATTTAAATGGAACTCCCACCTTCGCGTCAAAGATGGTTTAAAGTAGAAGATAGCGAGAGAGTAGTCAATACGGTATTTATCGTATCTGGAACTGGGTGATGTGTGGGAAAAGGGCGTTAGTCTCGTCTAGTGTCGTTTGCTGGTAATGGAAAGGTCAGAGCTCACATCCTGGTCAAATTTTATTGAATTTTATTTTTCCATAAATTGTTTATCCCTACATGAAAATGTTGGTAACATTTCTGTGAATTTTGTCCAATTTTCCTATGCGAATGTGGGTACCCCATTATTGTATAACACGTTAACAGCCCAAATGGCGAATAACCCGAACGGGTTAGTAAGACGCGGTGCTAAATATTATTATTATTATTATTATTATTATTATTATTATTATTATTATTATTATTATTATTATTATTAACAGCCCAAATGGCTAGCGAAACGCGTTGCACAATCTAAAATACTAAGTCAAGTCCTTTAAATAATTCTGTAGATATGTCTCCACATTTGTATAATAAACTTTGAATAATCTAAAAATAATTTTTTTTGTTAAAAAAAATTATCTAGTTTTTACACAATTTAATATTTTAAAAATCGTTGTACTCCTGGTCTTATTGCCCGCTCGGGCTAGCCAAAAACTGCCCTAATAGTGTAGTGATGAGGAAGTTAAAGTTAGGGGAAACAAGCCCCCATTTGAACAGAGGTACAGTAGAAAAATATTTAGTAAACACTACATTATGTACCTGACCGAGAATTCTAGCTCTGATCTCCCCATCACCAGGAATTCAGTTTTTTACCTTTGACCATACGACCGACGGTACGGGTAGTAATGAAGATTACTTCTTGCCAAGGCTTTTATGTGTTCTCTGGTTAAGATGGAAATGAAAATTAGGTACAGTCCAATTTATATATGAAAGAAGGTTTATCGACAGTTATAAAGGTAATTTTGTATATAGACCTATTAATACGTAAAATCATTTGATGCGCAACTGTAACTTAGGTTAGATATTATCAATACCTATAACATAATACTAATAGTATAGTTGGCTGAAAATAAATGTTTGTATTTTCTAAAATTTCCTAGCAACCAAAATGATTCTATACTCGGACACAAATCTCGCTTGTAACGTCTTCTATATCAAATTAGGGGCCTATATTGTAAACCTCCTTCTAAGGACAACATTTCTCAACAACATAGAGATTAACATCCATGCAGTCGGTGACCTGGTGGTCTAGGGGTAAGGTGTCAGACTTCTGTGCTGGCGGCCGGGGTTCAATCCTCGGTCCCAGCACAGATTTATCTGATTACCAAACCCTTCCTTCACCTCTGACAAGACATCTTGTTAATGTGGGGAATGCCAGGCCTCCACCGTGGTTCGGATTCCACGTTAAACTGTAGGTCCTCCATTTCATCTCACAATCACCCTACCATTACACATTAGCGTAAGTGCGTATAACCCGAACGGTTAGTAAGACGCGGTGCTAATAATAATAATAATAATAATAATAACATCCATGCAGGGAATGATCTTTAGACATTTGTATGAGTGACATAGTCTCGGCCCTAAATGTCGGGACGTTCCTCTTAATACCGTAACACAAGAGGCAAACGACCCTCTTCACCCCTCTCCGGACACAAGTTCTATGGGTCGACATAATTATGAAGGGTAAGTAGGAATGAGGTGGGCGGGATGAAGGTTGACAGCTAATTATAAGTTTACACTTGAAATGGCTCCGAATAATAATGATTTTGATTTCGCTTTGCTCGTGTTGGAGAGCCCACTCCACTGATCAATCGACTCGTGATGGAAGGTTCAAACGGGACGGGAGGGGGCGTTGGATGCCCCCGAATCAGCTAATATTTGTGCAATTTACTAGATCAGTACTGACCAAAGGGATGGCCCCCAACCACCAACTATTTGGAAATTGTTTATCCCTCCAGACGGCCCCGAATTAAACCAGAGATGACGTAACAAATAAAATCACCGTTTTTTTTTATACTGGATGAATGTCTTTTTATTAATTTAATAGAATATTTTTATTAATTCCAGTTACCCTTATTAAAATTCTTTGCGTCCTACTAAGCGTCTGGAATATCCGCATATTTACACTAAGTTAGGGAAAAGGGAAATTTATTCAGAAGTGTAGACCTAAATTCATTTACATTGAGGTTAAGTGGATAAACATTTACGCAAATGCTATTTCTGTGTATCCCAAAAGTATTTGAACCCCAACCTCCACGTCACTGTCGAACCAGAAAATACCAGACTTACGCCTTTGTATGTGTGACCAATGGTGCAGGGAATTTTAATATTAATACATTTTCACAATTAATTTTTCAATATTGATAGTATTTGTAAATGTGTCCGTATCGGGACTAGCTTGACGCACCACTGGTTTTAACAAAGTTGTGGAACGGTGAATTCCTACAGCTTGACTCATTCTATGGTATACTAAGTGGAACCAAACCAGGATTCCTTGGAATTTGATCGAACAAATTAGCCGAGAGAACTGGTTTTTACCAACACGCTCAACTCACTCACTAGTATTTTACCTGTGAAAGCTCCTGAGTTAAATATTTAATTTCTAATGGAATCATAATATTAAGTACAATATTTAGAACAATTATAATCTAATTGTTTAGTAATTTTTGGGTGACCTGGCGGTCTAGGGGTAAGGTGTCAGACTTCTGTGCTGGTGGCCGGGGTTCAATTCCCGGTCCCGGCACAGATTTATCTGATTACCAAACCCTTCCTTCACCTCTGACAAGACATCTTGTTAATGTGGGGAATGCCGGGCCTCCACCGTGGTTCGGATTCCACGTTAAACTGTAGGTCCTCCATTTCTCTCACAATCACCCTACCATTACACATTAGCGTAAGTGCGTATAACCCGAACAGGTAGTAAGACGCGGTGCTAATAATAATAATCTAACCAACACGGTGGGCACATGGGCTAAGAACCCTTTCACACGCAGGGTTGCCAATTTAGTCACTTTGTCGCAAGACCCAACGACTTTTACGGGTCTGAAACGAATAATTTTCATTTTTAGCGCCTAGCGACTAATCTGGCGACTGGCGACCTTCCTTTATTTTCTGTCATGTTCATGTTAATTATTTTAAATTTTAATGCTGTATAATTTTGATTTTTGAACTACCATACTGCAAGAATGCATAATGCATTGCTTTGGTCTACGACGTATCTCTAAACTACAGTAGCCCCATGACTTCTTTGGTGCTGACTGACAGTTCACAGCTGACTTCTGACAGTCAACATTTAGGTATATACCCACATTTTGACTGTTAGAAGTGACAGCTGCTAAACACATGTTTTTTCAGATCATATGATTCGGCGTAGGGATACATAATTTGGTCTGGTAACTTTTCAAGGCCATCAGCTCTCAGCTGTGAGCTGTCAGTCAGCACCAAAGAAGTAATGGGGCTACTGTATCTATCTGTCATTCACAAATCACAATGATATCGTTTCGAATCAGGGGATTACTTCAATCCACCACTGCTGTTGCTTACATTCACTTCAGATTAATGTATGCATTTTTTGGTTTGGCGACAAATCTTGACGACTTCTAATTTTCCGTTTAGCGACAATCTAGCGACATTCTGGGACCAATATAGCTACAACACTTATATAGTCTTTGGCAACACTAATCACACGGGCCCTAAAAGTAAACTCATCCGTACCGACTTCCGCCATTTTAGCACCAGTGAATCGCGACACACGGTCTCGCGTGTGAAAGCTCTCGTTCAGCTGCAGGGGTTCTCTGTGGCTCAAACACAGATTATGTTGTGTTCTAATGAATTCTACGAGACACAGACATCCCGTGGCGCGACGCTGTGCCTTAAAAGTTGGCCCTTGTGGGAGGGTACTAAAGCTGGCTATAGACGCTTTGAGTTCGATCCCATGGGGCGATCAAAAAGATTATGGTCCGCACGAACCAAATTACAACGCAGCTCGATTGTCTGTAGGTATAGCCGAGCCACGGGGATCAGATTCTACGGTTTGACTCCACGAACAAGTTGAAAGATCGGACTTGCCATCGAACTAATGCTATCTGTTTAAGATAAAAAGGTGACCTGGCGGTCTAGGGGTAAGGTGTCAGACTTCTATGCTGGCGGCTGGGGTTCAATCCTCGGTCCCGGCACAGATTTAATCTGATTACCAAACCCTTCCTTCACCTCTGACAAGGCATCTTGTGAATATGAGGAATGCCAGCCCTCCACCGTGGTTCGGATTCCACGTTAAACTGTAGGTCCTCCATTTAATCTCACAATCGCCCTACCATTACACATTAGAGTAAGTGCGTATAGCCCGAACGGGTAGTAAGACGCGGTGCTAATAATAATAATAAGATAAAAAGGTTCACAGATCAGGAAAACAATTTTTTTTCTCCAAGATAACGACGTATAATTAAAATAACCGTTTTCCAGGCCCATGATAGCACTGTTTTTTTTTTCTACTAAACTGATAGCGGCATATGTTTAAATCTTTTTGACTTTATGAATCTAATGCTATTTGTGTAGCAAGAGCCAAGACAAGTTTGACTCTACATCAAAATACATTTGACAGACTCGTGAGCTCCAAATAGAGCGTGTATAAGCAGTTTCATTCATCAATTTGGCAAAAAAAATTGTATGTTCGCAGACAAAGGGGTTGAGTTTAGATTTACAACCGGATACAATGATGTGATTTAGAATGGTGTTTATTCTATTCCCTCTTCCCATCAATGCGATTGCACTTCTACTTAATAGAGACTAAATTACAGATTAATCAGTGTCGGTGTTAAGTGCACTCATTAAAACATTTAATTTATTATTGCTTATGGAACTTACACCTCAAATCATTTAAAAGTCTAGTCTGTGTATTTTCCGAAGCATTTTACTACCAATCAGAACTATACACATTTCTATTACGCTAGTATGATAGATAAGAGGGAGGTAAAGTTTAGAGGAACTGTACAATGCATTTGCATGGAGTGAAAGTGGGAAAACCATAAGGAAAAAAAAAATCTGCGCAACAGACTGGAACTCGAACCCAGACCTTTATTTTCCCGGTAGTTTAGACTAAACAAGATTGACGATTGGACTGTGTGCCTACCAATGAGGGTGAAAGTCTATTAAGTAATTCAATCTATTTACAAATATGTTATTAGGATAATTCACATATCTGCTCTCGAGTCTGTCTCCAATGTCTCGCGTGGCCCACAACTGAACTTTGGGCATCACTCGTAGTGATTGGTAAACTTTTGATTTGTTACGTACGTTCGTTAGGCAAAAGTTGTGTAAATAAAACCAAACAAACCCGTGATCAAAATTGTGCTTTTTTTTGTGTGTGTGTGTGTGATTGAGATTTTTTTAATGTGGGTTTTAGAGTACACTCGTGTGCAGTATAAAAGTCGGTCTCGACGCTTTTTAATATAATGCGAGATGGTGGGAGGAGAAACCTTTATAATGGTCGACCTCGTTCACCCAAATGCTGTTCGCTTTTAGAATCCCTTATCTCGAATTTCGTCTGGAGAGTGTAATTGGTGTTCGATGTTCGAATGTACGTCTGTTAGCAGGTGTCGGCTTCTAATACGTTTCAATCTGGTGATTTGCAGCAAATAAAAGAAAAGCCAATCTTTATGGAAGGTAATTTTTTACGTGACGATTTATAAAGGCTTTCAAAATCAAACCAACCAACTCTTGATTCTACACGTGCAGTCTATAAGGTGGTGGGTGACCTGGCGGTCTAGGGGTAAGGTGTCAGACTTCTGTGCTGGCGGCCTGGGGTTCAATCCTCGGTCACGGCATAGATTTATCTGATTACCAAACCCTTCCTTACCCTCTGACAAGGCATCTTGTGAATGTGGGGAATGCCAGGCCTCCACTGTGGTTCGGATTCCACGTTAAACTGTAGGTCCTCCATTTCATCTCACAATCACCCTACCATTACACATTAGCGTAAGTGAGTATAACCCGAACGGGTAGTAAGACGCGGTGCTAATAATAATAATATAAGGTGATGGCTTTGCAAAATTATTATTAAAAGAGCGTTCTTCACTATTCCGGAATGTTCTTATAGTGCCAATAGCTCAAGTTCCACCGCTACTTAAGACCCCATTTCACGACACGATGAACTCAAAAGTTGAAAGCTACGAAGAAAAATATATCATCTCAGGGGGTGGAGCCTAAATTCTGTAAAGTTCTAGGGAAGGAGTAAAAGCTGTTTAGGTGGGGGTCCTTGAGTGTCAATCATTCCCTAAATCTCCCCCTTTATCAAAGTGAAGTGAGGAAGATAGCCAGCCAGGTAGTTATGAGTAATTATCTCCCCAAGTAAATGAAGAAAAGAGAGAAATAGCCTGATCTCAAGTGCAGATAAGCTTCTTGAGTTCCATCTTCCGATGTTCAAATCACTCTGGATGCTAATAGTTTAGATAATTCTAAAAAACTACTCATAAAAATGTTACATTCGATCAATAGTGTTATTAATAAATTAACCGTGGTAGCCTTTTACCCAAAGAGTTGGCTCAGTTACAGCGAGATCGACTGGTGGGATCAACCCGACACGGGAAACGGGACATGGTTATAGTGCAGTCTAGCAGGGATACACTGAACATATATGTTGAATAATAATAATAATAATAATATTTAGCACCGCGTCTTACTACCCGTTCGGGTTATACGCTTTAAGTACTAATTACTCTAATGGATTAGGAATTGGGGGGTTGAATTAGAGGAAGTGAACCCGCATTTGCGTGGAGGGAGAGTGGAAAAACATTTAGGAAAAACCACCCCCAGTTCACCCGACCGAGATTCGAACCTCGATCTCCCCGTCCTCAGCAGTCGAGCTCTACACGACTAGCGCGTTAGCCAACTACGCCACCGAGGTGGGTAACATATATGTTAAAGGTTCGATTTTTCCTCATAGATGATTTTCAACCATCAAATGTTTTGTAGCGTTGCCGAGACAGCTATATGTTTATGTGTTTGTTTTAAATATATTAATTTTGTATTATTAGTTTTTATTACGATTTTTTTAAAATTAATACGTGAGTTTCATATTCATTTATTACAAATACAATTCAATTACAGTTTAAAATGGTCTGATAAATATTACCAATGTTGTTGGTTCTATAACATCAATACTTTCAGACGATGCTCCTTTTTCATCTATGTTACTTTATTAACAGGGATATCGTCTTTTTCCTTCGATGCTCATCCAAATTATAGTCCTATTTCAGTGCACCATTTATTTCTATTTGTTTGTTTTTAAGAAAGATGCTACTCCATTCATGGACACATGTCAAGCTCATTTAGTCTGTTTTTCTGGTGCTGGGGAGGTTGGGGTTCGAATATTAGTTGGGTGTATGAGGGTTTTCCCTAAATGTTTTCCCACTCATATTCCACGTATATGCGGGAAAATTTCCAGAAGAATTTGACCTTACTCTTTCTTAATCGTGAACTGTAGTAAAGCGCAGTGGCTTTTGACTTTATAAAAAATAAAAACTGTATTGTGATCGAATATGTTTTATGTCTTATGTTTTATGTGATTCCAAACCCAAAAGAGTGGATTTTACAATTATGTCGGTCTGTCCATCCTAAGGGATAGAGCTGAGATGGTTTGATGGATTTTATTCAATTTTTGTATTTGTCTTTAACCCCCAAACTAAGGATGTATTACAGATTACTAATTTAAAAAAAATTAAATATTTAAAAAATAGGATCTAACAAACGTGTTTAAAAAGAATATCGGGATTGTTTGTAACGACAAATAAAACTGCAATCTTTTAAAAATGGCACACATGATTTGGTTCAAAATGATAATCAGAGTAGTTTTTTGCGTGATAAATAATTCAATTTATTTGTTTTCCTTAAAAAAAAGTAAGCATCTAAAAATAAGGCTTAGTTTGTTGAGAAATTTATTTTTAAAATGTATTTATTTTCAAAATTATATTATTATTTTTAAATTGGTATATCTTACACTATAGATACTAATGGGTGTTGATTTTTCTAAAATAAATTAATTTAAAGCTCGTTTACGTGTGATAAATTTTGAAAATTAAAATTTTTCTAAAAGGGCCTTAAATATTTAGCTCAAAATAGTTACCGGTATATTGGAATTGAATGAACACACGATGTGTGTATATTGGAATTGTTTTTATAGTAAATAAGAATATATATTTTTAAATATAAATAATTTTAGGGTCATTTATTCAGCACATTTAGAATAGCATATAGTTTTGTATGCTATTAAATTTAAATTGTTAACTTAAATACTGCATGTAACGTTTTATTGTTTCTAGAAATAATAAAATATTAAATTTTAATATAAATAGTTGGCCAAATATATTTATGTAGCTTATAATAGATTATTTTCAATATTAATACTGTAAGAAAAAAAATTATACTAAAGTTTGAAGAAAAAATAATAAGAAAATACTTTATAAATACAATGTTCAACGACTATTCAGAGATTCAATCAATGTTGAGGAGCTAAACAATTACATTTTAGAATGATTTTTTGCCAGTCATTGTGGCTTTTCCAACTATAAACTTCTTGGCTATTTTAGTCACACTTTTACAACTACCGAGACATTTTAAAACTTTCATTTTTTTTTCCATAGACGTGTCTAGAGAAGGGCCCATGTAGGCCCCCCTTTTGTTACTTCAAATATTGTATTCAATGAGGCAGACACAAATACACACACACACAAATGTAAGAAATAACTACTTAGTGTGATAAGGATGTATATAATTCTTATTACATTTCTAAAATAGCTATAAACAACTTCTAGAGGCTTTTGATTTGATCACTCCTAATAAAATATAAAGATATGACTTTTTTAAAAAAATATATACGGGAGTGGAATATTCTAAATAACTTCCATAAATAAAAGACAAATAAAAGTATATTCTTATGAAGCTACTCAGGGTTAATGACGGTGAAACCTAGGCGAAAGGGGGGCATTGCCCCTGGGACGAATTAGCCCCCCAGAAAGATTTTACGCCCACCTAGATAAATTTCAAATCCCCGACAATATTAAATATTAAGCTAAAAAATTGCCTTAAATAAATACAAAATTATTTCTAACTGCATTAAATTTTCAAAATTTGTCTGGAGAAGACCACTTAAAATAGCTTCTAGAGTCATGTAACTGTAAGAAGAAAAATTCAGTCGAGGAGCACTCTAAATAGCTTCTAGGGTCATATAAATAAAAATAAAAATATCTAGGTGAGGGCCACTCCAGATAAGTTTTAGATTGTTATAATTTTGAATAATTTTCTTGCAATAAGCACTACTAATAGCTTTTGAAAGCCCTTAATTATTTTAAACTGTCCAGTAGAAGATCATTTAAAACATTTTCTAGATGCATCAACATAAAAAAATCCAGAAGCAGGTCCAATTTTCAAAATATTGCCTAGTGAAGACTTCTTCAAATAGATTTTAAGGGCATCCCACTTTCAAGAAAAATTTAGGCGAGTGTAAATTTAAATAACTTCTAGAAACAACCAAATTTAAAAACATTTCAGGGGGAAGAGCCCTTCAAATAACTTTTAGCAAATCTAAATTAAAAAAAAAATCTGGGTGAGGACTTTTTAAATTAGCTTCTAGACTCTAGAAGCATCACACTTTTAAAAATTTCTAGAAGGAAAAAATATTTAAAATAGCTTCTAGGAAAATAAAAATTAAAGAAAAAAATCCGAGGGAGGACTACTCTAAGCAGCTTTTAAAAGAGTATAATTTCCGAGAACCTAGGTAAGGTTCACTACAAATTAGTAACAGCGAAAGCGGGGAGTGGGGTGTAGAGGAAGTTATTGCCTCTTCCGGAATAAATTAGTTGTATTTCACACCTTCTGATATCCTCAAAACTGAAGCTGAAAAACTTGCATCACACTACAAATAGCTTTTAAGGGTTTTCATTTTTTTATAATGTGCCAGGTAGGGGACCAATCTACATAATTTCTAGAGGTATCGAATTTTAAAAATTTTCTCAGATGGATGTAAATAGATTATAGATTCAAATTATTATTATTTTTAAATCAGGCAATAACAACTCCAAATACCTTCTAAAACTTACCAATTAAAAAAAAATTCTGATGAATATAATTCTATATAGCATCTAAATATATTAAAAAAACTGCTTCAGAGGACCATTTAAAATCTTCTAGTGGCATCTAGTTGCCGAAAAAAAAGTTAAGATCACTTTAAATTGTTCAAGGAGTATCCAAATTTCAAATATTTTAGGAGAGGACAACTTTAAATAGATTTTAAAGTAATCAATTTTTTAAATTCAATATGAGAACTAATCAAATTAGCTTCTAAAGGTATCTACTTTTTAAAAATGTGCTAAAGAAGGGCAATTCCAAATAACGTATAGAAGCATTCACATTTCAAAATATTTATGGAGAAGACTATGAATAAAAACAATTTCATATTCAAAAATTGAGAGTAGGATCACTCCAAATAACTTTTAGGGACATCAAATTTTCAAACATTTATCGGGAAAGGGTGGGAAATCAAGTCCACCAATTTTTTTTTGCTTGTCCCCCTCTCCCCTCCAAGCCCTTACACAAAAAAGGTTCCTTCTTCACCAAAGAACTTTAAAATTCTCAATCGAATCTCCAGACTGCTATGAACATTTAGCGTTCTGATAATTATTTCATTCATTATTCATTCACAAGATGTCTTGTCAGAGGTGAAGGAAGGGTTTGGTAATCAGATAAATCTGTGCCGGGGCTGAGGATTGAACCCCGGGCCTCCAGCACAGAAGTCTGACAGCTTACCCCTAGATCACCAGGTCACCCCTCTCTATGAAACGAAATGAATATTTGTCAATGCTTCTCTAGTTTTACCAATATAAATCCTTATGTATTTGATCACTAACCTTTGGCATGTATTATAAAATAAACTATTACAATCTAAGTTTAATTTAAACGTATTAAAAACCTTCTTTCTCGTGTCCAAACTAAGCTTGGAAATAGTTAATAATATCCTTTGATTTTTTATTTGTTATGTCCCAAAAATAATATATTAATAATCTTTTGAGCTTCTTTTTGAAGTTTCTTGATTTTTTTATACGTTAACTACTAAATTCAGTCCTTAATTCATTTACCCATTTAAAACTTTTTAAAATTGGTTTCCCAGTCTTAATTCATTTTGGTAATCTCCCTTTGAAACTCTCTTATATATGGCACAATTTATGTATTATTAGTGAAAGAATAATGATTGCCTTGATATAGCTTTAAAGCACAGAGTTAAAGTATCGTCTGATTAGGTAATAGGTGAGCTAATTATCCAGGAAGTCAATATCAGCATTCACTGATTCTGAATAATATTGAAAATGTCAATGTTCGTTTAGAACACTACGGTAGTAAATGGTTTAATTGTTCATAAATTTAGATTTTGTTTTAAGTATTACGTTTTAGCAGAATGCTTATTTAAGGGTTTAATCTTTGTCTTGGGGGGAGGGGGGTGATAAGAAACTCACGTGCATTGAAGTGGAAAAAGAATGGGGAAATCACTATGACAAATCTCATGTTGTAAACCACCCTCCGTTCCACGTGGCAGAGATTTGAACCTTGGCCTCCCCATCAATGCAATCCAATATATTGCAAGCGTGACGCCTTAGACCATGTGACCTACTGTCCAATTTCATAGTTCTAAAAAATTAAATTACATTATATCTTGTTTGTATTTATATTTAATTTATTTTAATATAATGTATAGAATATTAAAAATTTTAGTATTAAAAATTTTAGTATTAAAACTTCAATTCCTTTTTTTAAATTTTATCGTTGCAAATATCCGCAATGACGTGCACGTGGATTAATATTGACTGGATTTCCGATAGCGTGAAAGTTGAGGTTCGAACCCCATCCAGGTGTACTGAGGGTGTTTCTTTCCAAAACGAGTTTTCCCTCTCCCTCCAAACTGGCCTAGTGGTAGAGTGGTTAGTGCACCTGACCAGGAAACTTGGAGGCCCGGATTTGATTTACGGCTGGTATAGTATGATTTTAGTAAGAAGAACAGTAGGAGATAGTTACTAAAGTTACTAAAACAATTGTAATATATTCATACATCAAGTCATGCTATTTTCAGCTGTCATTTTTTATAGATATTATCAATAACTAAAAATACCACAAATAATATTGTAAAATGTTTACAGTGTTGGCCGCAAATAAATATGTTTGAATTTTCTCTACTGTTCTTCCAACCAAAATCAGGGTATACATTGGGTATATTTTCCTAAAGAGAAACTACCAAGGGTTGGTTAGTTAGTCTATGTTAGGTTCAAGTGTTTCCACTGGTTTCCCACCCTCATACTCACCACCCTCATACTCACTATCACTATCACCCTCATACTCACTATCCACCTCATACTCACTATCAACATCATTTCATCTCCACGGAAAAGATGTACGATTATAACATCAGGGAGTTTCCTGGGCGACGGTACATTAGTACTAAGACCCGCCTCGGTGGCGTAGTTGGCTAACGCGCTTGTCGTGTTGAGCTCGACTGCTGAGGACGGGGAGATCGAGGTTCGAATCTCGGTCGGGTGAACTCGTTTTTTCCTAAATGGTTTTCCACTCTCCCTCCACGAAAATGCGGGTTCACTTCCTCTAATTAAACCTTCCCAATTCCTAATCCATTAGAGTAATCAGTACTTAAAGCGTATAACCCGAACGGGTAGTAAGACGCGGTGCTAAATATTAAATATATATTAGTACTAAGTTTTCCGCTACTAGGCTACTAATGACGTCAGGTGCGGTGGGAGAGCAATGCGAGTATTGAGGTAGTCCTCCAAAAATATATTTATTCTAGATATATCGACTATTATTTCATAAAAAATGGTAGGAGTCCTACAATGAAAGAATAACATTTCCTAAATAAGTAAAAATGGTATTATCAGTCTTATTCACATCGGCAAGCTTTTGAACTTTATCCAACAGACTCGACTGACCGCGTGACTAATGTAGCGGAGTCTGAATTGGGAGGTCAGGAACCGATCCCCGACGTGCTTCGATTCATCTCTCGACCACTTAACCGGATGTACGAGATCTCAAAGAAGTATTTGAAGTGAAAACGTTATTCCTTTGGAATTCATCTCATTTCTGAATACGAACGTGTATAAAAAAAGAAAATTGGTTCAGTCAGTAGCGCGTCTGTGTGTTCAACAAAGGGGTTTGTGGACTCGATTCCTGAAAAGGCCGAAAAAAAAGTTGATGATTAAAATTGAGGTTTCCTTTTTCACATTCATGAATTACGGTCGGAAGCTTAGATGTATCTGTCTGAAATAAAACTAATTTGTTAGTCGTGCACATTAATAGTCAGTTCATAACGAGTGTATTAAAACACACAAGGTGACCTGGCGGTGTAGGGGTAAGGTGTCAGACTTCTATGCTGGCGGCCGGGGTTCAATCCTCCGTCCCGGCAAAGATTTATATGATTACCAAACCCTTCCTTCACTTCTGACAAGACATCTTGTGAATGTGGGGAATGCCAGGCCTCCACCGTGGTTCGGATTCCACGTTAAACTGTAGGTCCTCCATTTCATCTCACAATCACCCTACCATTACACATTAGCGTAAGTGCGTATAACCCGAACGGGTAGTAAGACGCGGTGCTAATAATAATAATAATAATAATAA
>CABFVX010002753.1:18916-39186 GCA_902151425.1 Timema shepardi | reverse complement strand
GCGTCTTACTACCCGTTCGGGTTATACGCACTTACGCTAATGTGTAATGGTAGGGTGATTGTGAGATGAAATGGAGGACCTACAGTTTAACGTGGAATCCGAACCACGGTGGAGGCCTGGCGTTCCCCACATTCACAAGAGATCTTGTCAGAGGTGAAGGAAGGGTTTGGTAATCCGGTAAATCTTTGTCGGGACCGAGGATTGAACCCCGGCCGCCAGCATAGAAGTCTGACACCTTACCCCTAGACCGCTAGGTCACCTTCCATAATAATTATATAATTTGTGTGTTACTGTAAAAGAACAAAATTCCCTCATTTAAAAAAATAACTAGGTATTTAATGAATCACCTGACTGGATCAGTTAAATTATGAAATTAATTCGATTTCATACACTGGTTCTATTAATCAACCGAAGGCATGCAGTTAAAGTTTAAAATAAATATTTTTATTCATGTTTATTGAACAATTTGGTGTTATTAAAAGTTAATACTTAGATACTATCTTAATAATTAATGATTAATGAAAGTATGGGTTTAAATTGGTTGATAATTATAGTATATTGTGCATAATTATATTGTGATTAATCTTTACAGGATGTTAGCGTACTTTGTATTACATATTTACATTACGACGTGTGCTGTATTACGAGTGCATGACAAACTACACTATTGATTGACAATTATTTAAAACACAAGTTAAATAATTATAATAGTAACAACTAGTTTATAAAGTAGCTAAAATATAATGTGTAAATATGAGTCAAGTGGAAATTAACTAATAAAATGATACGATTCACTAAGATTGACCAATTATTTGGAGTGATAGTAAAAATCGAACACATACAACATTAATGAGCTGGTTTTAAAAGAAGATTAAAATGATAACAATTTAAAACAAGTAAAAAATGTTACATAAAATTGATGTGTAGTTTGAATTGAAACCTGCTATTGTTCAAGAAATTTTCAGAAAGTTTACTTTGGTTTTTAACGGTTATCTAAATTTATTCTGGTGCAATTTGTCTCTCTCTACTCCTCACGGTGTTCCAGTACTGTGGTATTGCACTATTGGGTGTTATAATATTCAGGATACGTCTACTGAAACTATAAAATAAAAATATAAAAAACATAAAATATCTATAGGTAATTAAATAAATAGTTATAAAACTGAGTATTTTAAGAAATCACATAATTTTAGTAATAATTAATATAATAACAGTTAAAATGACAATTGTATTTTTTTTGAAGCTATTGAATGTTACACTATTATCAGGCTAATTCAAATGAAACTAGACACTTCAAACAACAAAATATAAAATGAATTAATAAACAAATAGCTATAAAATTATTTATCTAAAAATATTCTCATTATTCCATTATTAAATGGGTGACCTGGCGGTTTAGGGGTAAGGTATCAGACTTCTGTGCTGGTGGCCGGGGTTCAATCCTCGGTCCCGGCACAGATTTATCTGATTACCAAACCTCACCCTACCATTACACATTAGCGTAAGTGCGTATAACCCGAACGGGTAGTAAGACGCGGTGCTAATAATAATAATAATAACATTATTAAATCATTTACTACAATAAGTATTACTAGAATGGCACTTGGAATTGCATAGTACATTATTTTCAAAGTAAGTATACTTTTTATCGCTGCATTGTTTTTTACATGGACATATTTTATTAGATCCTTGACAAGTACCATTACTTAGAACTGTAGCAACAAACCGGAGCAATTTCTCGATACTTGATAATTTTATAATTGTAATTAATATTTTCACACCCACTGAACTGGGACCAAGAAGACAGCTGCTTGATGTGACCAATTGTTGTTCCTAACAGAAAACCAGTCCTTATTTGGTTTTTTCCACTATAACAGCTAAAATATATCTGGTGTCTTCTCTTCCTCTATCATCTTCAGTTACTGGAATACGACCTTTAATACCTGAGATTTTTCTGGCAATAATTTAATTTTCTTAGCCTTCCAAACAGTATTAAACTTCTCGTCTCTCCTTCTAGATATGAAGGCCTTCTGTTAAATTTTATTTTCCAAATTACAATCTTATGAACCTGATATGGTGACAGGTTATTCACATTTCAAAAAAATAGGTTCTCCTTGCAATCTTCTGAACAAACGACACATAATTTAACACTTTTATTTGGCCTGGTTTCTTCCACTAATACTTCACTATCAGGTTTATATTAAGTACTTGATATATTCATATCATCTTCCTATGATTTTTCATCCCCCACATAATTAAATATTTATTTGGAAATAGGGGTTGTTGACAGTCCAACTCTAGGTGCACAGCAAAACGTAGCCTCGTAAAGTGGGTGACTTCTTAATACCAGAGTGAAGGGCTCTATTCTTCGTAACCTGAATAAATTTTGGCCTGGTACTCCAGGAAGTGACTTGGTTGTCTTTCATCATGGTTGTCAGCATGTTTCCTATGTCCTGGTTAGCCCTATCACCATTCCTTGGCCCTGGTTATGTCTTGGTTTTCTATTAACGATCTTAAGTCCTGGACGAACTATTTCTAAGTGAACCATACGTTTACATTATTATTATTATTATTATTATTATTAGCACCGCGTCTTAATACCCGTTCGGGTTATACGCACTTACGCTAATGTGTAATGGTAGGGTGATTGTGAGATGAAATGGAGGACCTACAGTTTAACGTGGAATCCGAACCACGTTGGAGGCCTGGCATTCCTCATATTCACAAGATGTCTTGTCAGAGGTGAAGGAAGGGTTTGGTAATCAGATAAATCTGTGCCGGGACCGAGGATTGAACCCCGGCCGCCAGCATAGAAGTCTGACACATTACCCCCTAGACCGCCAGGTCACCCATATGTTTACAATATAATTCTCTGTCATTGTTGGACTGAATAATACATGGCACACCAAACAACAGGAATATATCGAGCAACTGTATTACAACTTATCTACTCTCTTAATTTGATGAGGTCCCAACACAATAAACTTAGTAATTGGTAGGGTCCGTTTGGTAAAATTCGTCAAGTTGAGACCAGCATTCTATAGTCTCTACTTGATATTTTGAGCTCAGATGTGAAAATAACATGTATTTAACAACAACGCCTTTCTTAACCATTTTTCTTTTTTGTTGACAAGGCTAATAAAAACTCAAAACATCTTTGTGTCATTTTGAGTGATATTTTTTTATAACGACGACCAAGTTCTTTAACCATAGGGTTTCTACCACCATGTCGAATAGATAACATATTAAAATATCCAACAATGCATCTCTTAAACAATAAAACACTTCACGTTTTTCATCTCACTGGGAATATTAATTCCTCTACCATCTGAACTTCAAGAACATCATTATGTTTAAGGCGATTGGCTCATTTAGCGTGGAAATGCAGAGCCATGGGAACAAACAGTTATATTCAAGAAGTTTTCTTGTTTTGCCAGATTTTGTTCGGAAACAGTTTGTTCAAGACTATAAGCATGTTGATTAAGTTATACTTTTTATATACACACCTCCTCTATAATGTTAGCAGTGATTAAATATCAATAATTTGGATATTTTTAAATAGAAAACTGCCAGTTACATAACAAAAAAAATAAGAAAATGTAACAACTAATAAATATCGATTCATTATCTTAGAAGAGTTGTTGAAAATATTAACATAACAATTTCACTCGTTCTCGAGAAAACTTATATTTCCAAACGTATGATTTTTTCGCAAGAACTGTTCGGTAGCTAGTGACATCTACATTTTCCATGATTCATTTGTTCATGTTGGTGCGGATGGATACTTTGGTCGGTTGTGAAGCCACGCCACTCCTTTCACCCTCCCACGAAATAGGTTTTAGACTTGCACTCGACAGAGCCAATGGTTTTGAGTAACCTATATTCACGTGGTATTTTCTTGTCTACTATTTTAAATTTCCCGACTTATCCCATAAAACTTGACAATTTCTCATGGCTAAGTAAAGCACTGGTCTCTTTCACTTCACGCATACTTTTTAAAGATTAAAACCTCTCATTAACTACTTTTTCGTTTACATCACTCACTCCTACAGAACTCATTGTCCAAGTTTACCACGATCTAAAGCACATATTTTGAGAATAATTCAGAAAACCCCAAAATAAAACTAGAGTTCACGTTAACATATCTGCTAAATGGTCATGGAGCGCATTACACTAAACATAACATAACAAATAGTGACACTGCGCTTGTACAGACTGAAAACAGAATGGAACTGGAAATTTTGGCCTACTGTATAGAGCAGTGTGTATGAGTCACTATATTGATTCATGGAAAAGACTAGATGCATATTGGCATGAAGTGGAACATAAGAGAAAATTCTATAAGGTACAGAACAATTGGTCATACCATGATGTTGACTGAGATGTAGGGGTTGGTTGTCGTACTTCTCGAAGTTTACTGAAACAAGAGAACAAAACACGTTTTAATTAGTATGGGGAGTTGAAACTGCAAACCGGATAAGGGTTTTTAGAATAATGCGTAGAGACACTATTCAATAGAAGGCTAGGTGACAACCAGCCATTGACAAAATTTTACACTTGTCGCCTATAAGAGTAGGGCTTTGTGACGTCGGTGGCACCCTTCGGGTTCCATGGCGTTGTTCCTAAGCCCTTCGATAAAAAAAATTAGTTGTTCCGGGAGGCCTGTCGTAAAAAGTCATCCCAAGCTTTCGGAAGTGGGGTTGATGGTGAAAATCTCCAATTACTGGTGCAGAGTCACGTTGTGAACGTTCCAGGGATGTGAAAATTGATTCTGGCATCGATTATGGAAAGCCTATATCCTCCTCATATACGTACCCACCATGTGACCCCAAGAAAAACACTCATTATCAATAATCGGCCTGAGCAACTGCTGGTAGTACCAGTCCGTTACTCGTGGACAGGGCGCTACGCCTGATCACCAGTGGGCCTAGACACCCCACTCTTTGCCTCGCCTTGGTAAGTCATTCAGTAAAGATTATTCTCCAGGTCAGTTTAGTGTCCAACCTAAGTCCCTTAGAGGAGCCGGCCTGTAGTACTTTTTTTTTCATGTGAAGAACACTGTTGTGCTACTTTCTACCATTATACTCGTCTTTCAGATGGTAAACCACCCCTCCGAACAGTCGAGCAATTTAATAGGTCAGCAAGACTAAGCTAGGACTAGGTCCTAACAATATTTTGGAAAACAAAGGACGTTGGCATAATTAATAGGTTGGCGTTGAGTAACACTTGAGCAAGGCAATCGCCTCCAAAGGTAGGGTTTTGAGGACCGTGTTTCTGATGCCACCAATTCCAGGGGGTTTATTTAGTCTTAAAGAAGCTAATGGCTACCACAACATTTCTGTTGCGTAAATGGGTTGGGTTCATCTAATGGTCTCCAAGAGACGCACTGGTTACCTCCTCTATTTGCTTTATGTTCACCGGGTCTGACGGGCTGTCATTCAGAAAAATTGCAGTTTTAAGTGCTTAGCGAGAATATCAGGCTTATAGTGGTTGGAGTTGGCCACTCCGTTCCATCCGACACTTTGTGGCCTTGGTGTAGGAACCCACATCAAGTTTCTCGTTAATTGACACAAAGACCTGTCCTGTACACACAGGCTCTCAACCTTTTCCTTTCAGACAAGGTTTTGGTATATCTTTACTGTCTCGCAATTCGTATGGAATTTGCAATTCCAGTTAACCTTGTCTACCGGCTTCCTTGAGGTTTGACAAGCCTTCTTCAGCCAATTTTTAGCCCGGACTTATTTGAGGATTAAAATCAAGCAAAGAAACATGTGGAGCTCTCTTAGGACGGTGTCTTGGCATCGATGCTTCGAGGGCTCCCTTGATGGTGGCATTTATTCACTCCTAACCCAGGGTGTTATGCTGCCGTTTCAAAGGTAGGGGCAAGTCCCAACCTCTCTCACAACAAATTTTGAACTTTTCTTAGTCAGTAACCCTCAGGTAATATTTTTCGTGTGGCAAATGAAGGACACTTTGCGCACCAGGTTCACAAGAACAGTATTATGATCTATGAGAGACTTCATAGTCAATCGATGACTTATCCCTCTGTGATAATAAAGTCTTAGACATCCTGGTGGCGGCGGGGATTGTAAGGGAAGTGTTTGGAAATGTGTGGTCCAATAGCCACTAGGCCGTGTTGATCTATGGTGTCGTGGATAAATTTACCATGACAATCCATAATCTGAGAGCCTCATGAAGGGTGGCTTGCGTTGAAGTCACCACCTATTAAAACAGGCCTAGTATATCGTGGCAACATTTACATGTCTTCACAAGTGACCCAGTTGAACCAACGCTGTTAAAAGAAGTAGATGGAAATGAAAATCACTGGGCTGGTAGTAGTCATCAGCTGTATAGCTGATGCTTTCATGTGTTGGAGAGGAGGAAGCAAGATTCCGTTAGGGTTGAGGCCCCTCAGACCAAGATGTCCTAGTCATCCCAGGCCCCATACCCAATTCATTCGCTCCAATTATGGAGAAACTCTGCCAACTAGAACCTTATTGCAGGCCCCCAAAGTTAGTTTTCCCAATATAGTTATATCTACACTATACCAGCCAGAAAACCTTTGAGCTCAACCTTCTTCCGCACCACTCCGTTAGCGTTCCAGAGTGCGATAATGAGTTCCATCAACGCTGATGGTATTCTATTTGGGTCTGCTGCCATTGTCGACCAGATAGAAGATAATTTTCTCCACGACCAGGTGACCAAGGATGCTCCTTAGAGAAGTTTGGACCTTCCTTAAGAGACTCGATGAACCGTCCCAAGTATCAAGTTCATGTATCTCTTTGAGTAACTCAATACAAGTTTTGAGCTTGGCAGCCTTATCTTTTGGGGTGAAGTTTACAAGAGGAGAGAAAACAAAGTGGATTGAGGGGTTATAGGGTGCGGGATTGGGAGTAAGAGAAGTGGGAAATTGGGAGGAAGAATTGGCAGAGAGAGAGAGGTGGTCTCATGCAGATCCTCTACCATAGGGGCAGAGGGGCCAGCTGGGGCTGGCTCTAGGACTGTGGCTTTAGTAGGAACATCAGCCTTGAAGAGTAGGTGGGTTGGTCTCCATAACAACACACTGGTGAACTCTTTCACCAGTGGCTTTGGTATTGAATCAGGAATCACATTCACCATCCATTCTGCAACGTGTGCTGAAGGCAGGCATTTGGCCTTCGATAAGGCCATTTATTCTCCCTTGCACCCTGTAGGAACTTGTATGTTCGACAACCACATCAGGCTGAGGAGTGAGTTTTCGAGCAGTGTAGGCACTTCGTAAGAGATCATTTCTCCTCCGGGCACCTACCCCCCCTCGTGTTAGACACCACAGAACACAAACCTAGGACTAGCCTGGAAATCCTTCCACACGTGACCAAACCAGTAACAGTTCTTGCAATAAAAATGGCTTATAGCTTAATTGTATGTCTTCACTTAGATGCGGAGCCCCCACACTACTGTAAAAGTATACAACTATACAGTATGGTACTTGGGTGCCAAAGAGACGATCAAGTTTGGCTATTTCTGCTTCTCTGAGGTTTTCCAGTTCCGTTTCTAATAGAAGAGCATCTAGGTAATGGCTTTCACGGAGAATACCATCTCCAAATGTTCTCCCTGGACGTAATTAGGTTTTGGTTTGGTCAGAAGTCTCTTGGGCACCACCCTGACCAGCCTCTCCTTGTAAAGCTCATAGAACCATTGCTGGATCCCAAAGCTAGGCAGAAGCCCTTGGATAATGTGGTAAGCTCCCGCTGAACCTCACTAGTGTCGTACACAATTTCCCGATTGACTTACGGCCTCCACCGGTTTTTTAATCTTGGCTTGAATGCCCTCACCACTTTGGCATAGTTCTCCATATTACTACACAGGATTCTGGGAGAGATTCTCCCATTGGCCTTGTGGTCAGGTCCAGAACCGATGAAGTCTGGTTGGGTTTGGGAGTAGATTTTGTTGTTACCCTTGGGTTTCCTCCCCTCCCCATCTTGGCCCGATTAAGGCACACTCTCGCTTGGCTCACCTTTCCTTTTCTTTCCATCACTGGAAGTACATCCTAAATGATTAGGGTTTTCTCCCCAGTGGCCTCTTGGTGTTGCCGGCCTTCTCCCTTTGTCGGGGGTTTACGATCTGAAACCCTTTAGACATTCATCTAACCCCTTGATTGACTCGCCACATATCAATTAGAGTACTGAGTCTCGGCGCAAACCTTCCACATCCACAGACTAGCATGATCCGTCAACACGTGGAAAGCCTTGACTTGGTCTTCAGAATCAAACTGAAAACTCACCCGAAGGCCTATTTCCACATGAAAACCCTTGGCGAGAAGTGTTGGCGTTGACGCAGGTATTTTGGATCTTTGTGGTAGCCGTGCATCATTTCATCATTCTGTAGTCTTTACCAGCAAAGGACTGCTAGGGTCATCCTGCTCAGGGCTTCCTTCCACACCATCAGGTTTCCACCCATAGTGCTGAGGGGTATTTTGCTATCCCTCTCGGTTTCTTGGCTGGAGACTCTAGAAGGGTTATTCAGTGCTTTTTGGTCATCAGTGGTACGCACACCTTCTAAAGCTGGAGGGGCCCCACTGGATTGTTCCACATCAACATTGCTGCTGACGCCTTGTAGGAGGCTGGCAATTCTCCCCAAGCCGAAGCCCGAGGAAGCCATACCGTATGCCCTTGTGGCCCTAGACAGGATCGTATCGTCACCTGCCCGAAGAAGGGTAAACCGCTCTTGGTGGCTGCCGCCAGTGGCACGCTCACCTCCGGGAGTTGGAGGGCCCTCGATGACCTCGCCCGCTCTGATGCTATCAGCCATAATAAGGGCTGAAACCTCCTATTTGCCACCCCTTCTGCTCACATCCCTGGCGATTTGTGAGGTTATAGTTGGGGTGGCCCTGGAAAGGACCATGTCGTCTCCCATTCTGAGGAGGGCAGTTAAATCAATCTAGAGAGACTTCGCCACGCTGAAGCTATCGATCCTAAGAAGGGCTGAATCCTCCCGTCTGCCACCACTTTCACGCAAGTCCACGGTAATTTGGGAGTTCGTGCTGGTAGCCTTGTTTGCCCTGGAAAGGGTTGTATCGTCTCCCACCCTGATAAAGTCAGGTAACTTTTGTTGGGTACGGACAGTGGCACGATCGCCTCCGGGAGTTGGAGGGGTCCGGCTGGCTTTGTCCGTGCAACGGCTCGCCCGCACTTCCTCGGTAGTTGGAAAGGTCACACCTGCAGACGTATTGGCCTTTGGGGAGGGGGGGAGGAAGGGGAACAGCTAAAATATTGGTCTTCCGGCTAGTGAAGGTCTACTTGCCGCCAGACACGAGCTCCATCCTGACTGTAGGTGGCTTAAGTAACCGTAAACTAAATCTTTCAACTCCCCCGTCCATGATGGGATGAACAACTCCGCTGACGACGGCTGTTCCTCCGACGCTCGCCGCAGATTTCTTGCGGATGGAAGCTCGCCGCCTCGTTGGGTGGGTGCACTTCAACCCTGACCCAGACTCCTTTCCCTTCTTCTTCCTCCTGCTTTACTACATCGCTGAACTTGCATCTTGCCACCTGGAACGTTCCAGAAGCTCGTATACACGTAAGGGAGGCAGGGTCACCTTGTACTTAATTGACAAAGACTTTGGAAAGCAATGTTTATGAGTCACTAGACTGATTCATGGGAAAATTCTATTAGATACTATAATGCATTGAAAACCCTGCTAAAACCATATTACTACATTAAACAGACCACATTCCAAATATTAAATTATGAAACCAGTAATCTGATTTCGTAATTTACAATCTAAAATAATCCTGGACTGTAAGGTTTTGGAATGTTGTATTGCACCATGGTTTCAAGATTGAAAGAAATGTTCGTTTTAAACCTTAACGCAATAAGGTTCGTTACTGTATGAAATAACGTGTTACAGCTTGGTTAAAAGTTTGAAATAAATTCTAATTTTACAATTTAACGCATTGGGGCTCGTTATTTTATAAAATAATAAGTTAAAGCATAGAATACATCATTATATACTCTAACTAACCCATTCAGATAATTCATGAACCATGGGATGACGGATTTTACACTCTAACGGTAACATACACTTTATTCATGGGGGGATCCAGGGTACGACCGTGTAAGACGTCTAAAATGAACATTTAAAAAAATATTTTACAAAATTTTATAAAATAGTCCCCATTTAAATTTAATTTAAAGGAGAAAACATTTGATTTTAAATTTCTAAGAAATGCACAAACAATTTTCTTACCTTATTTTTAGCATAATATTATATATTTTAGTAGCTTTAGTTATTTATGAAATACAAATTTGGGTACACTTCCTCTAAATTATACCTTCACGCAACATTAGAGTAAAAATGTGGATAGCCCGGACTGGTCAGTAATACGTGGTGGACCAAATAAAAACCTTCCCTTTCTTTTCCCCAGACTATATCCTGATCATGCTGCTGATGATGATAATGATAATTTCAATTTCACTTTCCTTTATTATATTGCTGGCCAACAGTTGTAAGACCTATAACAGGTCAGCACTTAAAAGTACACAACTACCATTCAAATACATATATTTACACGAGGAAATAAGATAAACAAAAAATGGCTAAATAATGTTATATACTGATGAATAGTTACGAGATAAAAAAGTAGTTAATAAAAATAAGAATAAAAAGTAACATTAAAAACAAATAACTAAATAGTAAGCAGTAACATTATGCAAAAAATATATCAGAATATTGTAAGTTTAAATAATATAGGCAGAACCTCTACATGATAAATTATTGATATGGGACATCCTTAAATAACTCTCTGAGTTTAGCTTTCCTTTTATGATAAAAGTCAAACTCGACAAATCTAGAATTGGCGCTATGGATACAACGACCTATAGGGCTCGTCTTATAAGAGCTATCGAGAAAAAATAATTTAGGATTACGAGAAGCCCGAGAAGGGATATGAACGCCTACATGATCAAGGGCAAATTTGCAATAAATTTTGTTATTAAAAATATTAAAAACAAAAAGGGCATCACAATAAAGTCTACGCGAGAAGAAAGTTTGGAGCCCTAAAATAATAATAATATTTAGCACCACGTCTTACTACCCGTTCGGGTTATACGCTTTAAGTACTAATTACTTTAATTTATTAGGAATTGGGAAGGTTGAACTAGAGGAAGTGAACCCACATTGGCGTGGAGGGAGAGTGTGAAAACCATTTAGGGAAAACCACCCTCAGTTCACCCGACCGAGATTCGAACCTCGATATCCCCGTCCTCAGCAGTCGAGCTCAACACGACGAGCGCGTTAGCCAACTACGCCACCGAGGCGGGTAATAATAATAATAATAATAATAATGGTAACACAAGCACATTATGAATTAGTCTTTTAATATCTTTATTTAAATTTTTCCGCGGAGTTTTATACCGGATGTCTCCGTGATGCGAAGAAGACATATCGCAAGGTTGAGAGAAAGTCAGGAACTTTCTCTTTTCGACATCAAACGATGACATTTCAACAAGGGCTGCTTCAACGGTTCAAAGGGGAAGGATACAGTCTGTTGAACAACTCGGGATGACTACAACTGATGTTTACACACTTGCTCGTGTCTCATAAGATTAGCTTCATCTTCACGTTAAATTTAGTGAATTATTAATTCGAAACGGATTTTCTAAAACTGATAACTCTTATTTGTACAATAAATGAATGTTTATTAAATTACGTTAACTTATAACACTATCCATATTTGTTTCCGTTTTAACCTAAGGGTTTCGTGAACAGGCCAGTTTTTTTCTAAGCGTTTTACAATATAGCTGAGATAAATGGATGAGATCATCAAATAAAGTAAGGTTCTTCGAATTTAAACGGGGTTGTTCTCAACTCATTTAACTATGTTTGTTGGTGACCTGGCGGTCTATGGGTAAGGTGTCAGACTACTGTGCTGGCGGCCGGGGTTCAATCCTCGGTCCCGGCACAGATTTATCTGATTACCAAACCCTTCCTTCACCTCTGACAAGACATCTTGTGAATGTGGGGAATGCCAGGCCTCCACCGTGGTTCGGATTCCACGTTAAACTGTAGGTCCTCCATCTCATCTCACAATCACCCTACCATTACACATTAGCGTAGGTGCGTATAGCCCTAACGGGTAGTAAGACGCGGTGCTAATAATAACTATGTTTGTTCCCCCTTTTATACGGTTCTATGGTTTATATGGATTTCTTCTTCATAGTGTTTTATATAAAGTTTGATTGGTCAAACAGGCGATCGATGCTTTTAAAAATATCAACAAAATAACTAAAAAAAACTTTAGTTAATGTTTAAAAATTATTTTTTTTAGTTTTATATTTATTTACGTTAAGTTTAACAAATTAATAAAGTAGAATTTGAACGAATATCACATGGACTAAATGCTCCTTCAAAACTCAATGGCACTGTGGACATTAACTAAGTAAATGGAAGTCAATGGGAGGAGAAAGGGGTAGAGAGATCCTTACCGGTGGTTACGCAGTCAAAGGTGTCAAACTCATAATATACTTAATTGTCGGTGACACGAAGGTTTTTATTCAAATCTCGATGGGGGCAGGGGGGTTTACACACATTCTTTCTCTACGTTTATTATTATTATTATTATTATTAGCACCACGTCTTACTACCCGTTCGGGTTATACGCACTTACGCTAATGTGTAATGGTAGGGTGATTGTGAGATTAAATGGAGGACCTACAGTTTAACGTGGGATCTGAACCACGGTGGAGGCCTGTCACTCCCCACATTCACAAGATGTCTTGTCAGAGGTGAAGGAAGTGTTTGGTAATCAGATAAATCTGTGCCGGGACCGAGGATTGAACCCCAGCCGCCAGCACAGAAGTCTGACACCTTACCCCTAGACCACCAGGTCACCGACTATACGTTTATTAAAGTGCCTCTGCCCTCCCAAACTCAGGGGTTAGTAACCTGTTTGTTGAACGTATTATTTAAAAAGTCAGAAGAAGGAAAGAATAGAGAGAAGTTTAAAGGGACACACACATAAACAAGTACAATAATAGCTGCATACTCGGGCACGAGGAATGAACGTCAGGTTCGTCTATTCTAGGTTGATTGGGCGTTTGGTTTCCGGATCCCATTTTAGTGTTATTTGTGTGACTTTTTTTTAGTGGTCTTTCCTTTCTCTCTTCATTTTCTCTTCATTATGCCATTTTCGTGTCAGAACTATTAGCCTGGCTAAATTTTAATAGCCAGAAGGTATAGTAACTAGTAAGACGTGGATAAAAAATATTTGAAATCAATATAATTATGGTTAAATCTTTATTATACGATTGTGTGAAAAAGTACTTTTTAAGAAAGTTTAACATTTTTTAATGCTACAAGCTAAATTTTAGATTATGCTCTAAATTAATTTAGTAGAGAAACTCCAGTTTTAATTTCAATTTAAAATATGTATCTCGTGTTTATAATACTTTAAGGACTGTAACTTTAACCCCGCAACGTTCTAATATTACTTCCTCAGCCGCTAACAAAATATATCATCCTGGCGATGTTTTTCTTCCAACCCCACCACAGCTCATGGTGTACATGAATGTCGAGTAAATATTTTATTTTTTTACCAACCATAGATCTTCCTAGAAACTCGAGCCACACGGGAGAAACCTATCTTCAAACTCCCAGAGAAAACAAATATTATTTTTTTTACGTCCAGAACGCCTTCTTAATATCAAATGTCCCGTTATTATCTTTCAATCTAATGTTTTCTCTAGCAAAAAAAAGTTTCAACTGTGTAAAAGTTTTTTTTTATAATGAAGTGTTCAGCTTTATAAATACAGACATTATTTTGGCATTACAGTTTTTGAGGGATATAAGGTGACTCACTAATATTTATTTTTTAAATAATATATTTTAAAGACTTAAGTTGCTGTGAGTATATTCAAGTCTTATTTTCAGTAAATTGTTAGTAATAAAAAATTAATTAACTAGCTTTTTAATATAAGGGTAAAATGTTTTTTTTTTATCGTACGGCACATTTGACCGGGAGAGACGTTGAAGTCCAGGTTCGGGCGCCTTGTGTTTAGACTATTAGCCGCTCTGTCGACACAGAGCGTTGCCCAGGGTACACCTTGGAGGTAGTCTACACGTCGTACCCGCAATGAGATGATGTGATGATAGTTTTATGATGTTGTGTGCCGGGGGTGAGTTCTAACCTAACGTAAGCCTAATCAACTAAACTATGGTGATCATTGGGACTATTTCCCTAAGGGGAACAATACCAAAAGTACCAGCCGTGAATCGAACCCAGGACCAATAGACTTGTAGCCAGGAGCGCTGACTACTACACCATGGGGCCTGTCAGTTTGTACTTAAGATGTATGTACTAATGTATATTTCACAGTAAGATGTATTTTTATATGCAAATTATTTATTATCTTCTCCGAGGAACACATTTAAAACCGTCTACATAACTATTATTACGAGAAAAAACTCGTTAGAAAGGCGAATAAAACTATTTCATGATTCACACATCAAATCATGTGATCTGCAGTTGTCACACGTGTGACCGAAATTGTATTTTCACCACGTCCGGGCTACCCTCATTTAATTACACTAATGGGTTATTGATGGGTAAAGTAAGGTTCAAAGGAAATGTACCCGTATTTGCATGAAGGAAGAGTGTAAAGCCATTTAGGACAAACTACATTCACACTTTCTTGCCTACCCCGCAAGGGAACGGCGTATTTGGCATGTGTGTGTGTGTGTATGTATGTATGCATGTGTGTAAGTATGTATGTATTATCTGTGTGGGAATAAACTTTTAGAAAATACTTTTTTATAAGTAATAATATTGATTTACTACTCTATCAGTGTTATTTTAGATCAAATACAGGGTGTACACTAACATATGGGACCCACTTCAGCGCGGGACAGGAGACATAAAAACAATTTTAATTTTATTTATTATTATTATTATTATTATTATTAGCACCGCGTCTTACTACCCGTTCGGGTTATACGCACTTACGCTAATGTGTAATGGTAGGGTGATTGTGAGATGAAATGGAGGACCTACAGTTTAACGTGGGATCCGAACCACGGTGGAGGCCTGGCATTCCCCACATTCACAAGATGTCTTGTCAGAGGTGAAGGAAGGGTTTGGTAATCAGATAAATCTGTGCCGGGACCGAGGATTGAACCCCGGCCGCCAGCACAGAAGTCTGACACCTTACCCCTAGACCGCCAAGTCACCTACAGTAATGTAGAGCTGCTTAACATTATAGGAGATGTTCAAAATGGCTACCTGGATCTAAGAATTAAAATAGAATGTATTTTTAAAAGAGTGCAGCACTCTTACGTCATGACGACTGCAGGCTTTTATTTGGGTCGAGGGTGGCTATTTAGAGCCCTTTCTATAAAGATATGCATCTCCGCGTTACTGGAGTACAAAAATGAAAATTGCTCAGAAACAAGGTAAAATAGTACACATGTTTATATGAACTAACTTCATTGCCTTTGTGTCCCCCTGTCCACCACCGAAGTAGGCTCCAAATGTTATGGTAAATACACCCTGTACATTAAAAGTAGCAGCTGCAGATAATATATTTTAATAATATTTAGCACCGCGTCTTACTACCCGTTCGGGTTATACGCTTTAAGTACTAATTACTCTAATGGATTAGGAATTGGGAAGGTTGAATTAGAAAAAGTGAACCCGCATTTGCATGGAGGGAGAGTGGAAAACCATTTAGGAAAAACCACACCCAGTTCACCCGACCGAGATTCGAACCTCGATCTCCCCGCCCTCAGCAGTCGAGCTTCAACACGACAAGCGCGTTAGCCAACTACGCCACCGAGGCGGGTTAGTAATATATTTTAACATCAAAATACGTAAAAGTAGATCTAGTATCTTTTCGACCATTAGATAAGGTCCTTCCTATGAAACTTGGACCATAGTTTGTATGTCACAAGCTGTCAAAGCAGAATAATTCTGATGGCCAAATTTAATCCTGGCTCCTGAGTTTTAGGATTAATAAATATTTTGAGGTATTGAATGTGATTGCAAGGAACGATATTTGAACCCAACGACGATTGCTCGTGAACCCGCTACGTCGAGCCGAAACAAAGGACGATCGTTACACGTACAACGATATCAACACGAGAGTTGGGTAAATACGAACACTACGTGTTTGAATAGAGAAAGGGAGAGCGGATTGGATAAAGAACACGAGTGAAAAGAGAGGAGGAGAATAATGGAGCGTTCTATGGAGACTAGTCCTACCCTCAATTCAAGAGGAAATCAAAGGTATGAAAGGTAAAAGGGGGAATTCCATGATTAAAGGGAGCAAAAGGAGCTTTTAAATGTAAAACTATACGGATTTCAAAAGCGAAAATAATATAATCACCAATTATTTATATATAAGCCTAATTAGAAACTAGTTTTTAATAAAAGATAAGTTAGGATATGAAAAGAGAAGTTGTTATTTATTGGTTCACAGATTTATAAGAAAAGAGAATTTTTAAAAATTAATGTAAATTGAATTATTATTTTTTAAGTTAACCTATTTTGGAATTATAATATTAGACACTTAAAAATAACATAAAGCAAATTAAAAAACATAATTATAATACTATAGTATATGGATTTATACAATTAAGTTATAGAATGAAGTGGTTTTTTTTTTGCAGATAAAATTAATGAAAGATCTTTTTATCAGTCAATATAAAATGAGAATATTGAATGTGAAGATAAGATTAATTTTATTGAGTCACGTCAAACAATAATAAATAGTACGGTGCACCGGACAGGCTTTCTCCCGCTTTTATCTTAGCATATACATTTCCTAAAAACTCTTAAGATTTGGGAAACGAGATAATAGGTATATACATTGTTGTAGATATACTATTCCAAATATCATAAATGAAATTATATACATTGTTGTAGATATACTATTCCAAAATAAATGAAATTATATACACTGTTACTTACTCAATGGAATTAGGAATTCTGATACAGAAAAAGTGGGAAAATATAAATATCTCTGTCCAATAAAGAGCACAAGATTCAGATTGATTTTCAAAGACATGAATAAAACGTATATTATATATTTGCTTATAACTCGGAGATTGTTGGTTTCATCAAATTATATCTCAAATAAATACTTTTTAATACTACTACAACTTTACAACGATAAATTATTTCGTTTCTCAAATAGTTGCGGAAAAAATGATGAAAATTAGAAAATATTCCTCATGTAAAGTACACTCTTAACTCATTTGTATGAGAAAGTGAAAATTTCCATCTTGTTTATAATAATCAACAGTGAATATTTATAATGTCAAATCAAAATCGTCAAAGTATATTTCGAGAAAATTGATTTTGTTCTGTTTTTGTCCTTCAGTAAACTACCCTTAAATTTAGTGTTAGATACCAAAAAACCCCTTGAGTGGGTTTTATGAAAACCCTAGATACCAAGTTTTAGCGTATTCGGGAAAATAGTTTCAGTTCTATCCCGAGGTACAGACAGACAGACAGATGGCATTGCGAAAACAAGTTCTTTCGTTTCAGGGGGTCAAGAAACATTGACAATTATCAAAACCTCAAACTCGATTTTTTTGACGATTACAATATTTTTGTCTCCGAGGCGTTGAGAAAAAGGGAAAATAGTCAAAAGAAAGATTTAAATGTTGAAAAATATTATTATTATTATTATTATTATTATTATTAGCACCGCGTCTTACTACCCGTTCGGTTTATACGCACTTACGCTAATGTGTAATGGTAGGGTGATTGTGAGATGAAATGAAGGACCTACAGTTTAACGTGGAATCCGAACCACGGTGGAGACCTGGAATTCATCACATTCACAAGATGTCTTGTCAGAGGTGAAGGAAGGGTTTGGTAATCAGATAAATCTTATGCCGGGACCGAGGATTGAACCCCGGCCGCCAGCATAGAAGTCTGACACCTTACCCCTAGAACGCCAGGTCACCGGAAAAATATTAATACTTTAACAAGACAAGTTAAAAAAATAATTATAAATCACAATGAGTGTAACTTTTGGATTGAAAAAAGTATTTTATATCATGAAAAATAAGTTAAAAGTGAAGCTCAACTAATATGAAAAATGTTTTGATTCTAAAAGAGGTTAGAGTTATACTATGATATATATTCAATTTTCAAAGTCTCATCTGAAAATGTTTCAGTCCTTTGCTCCTTTACAGCTAAGATGGTTGTTAAAGAAGCACGTCTTAATATCCGGATGGACACCTTCTAAATAAGAACGATAATGTTGTACAGCCTATTTTTCAGAAACTAGGCATAACAACAACATGCTGTATTTAATACTATATTTAATTTGTAAATTTAAAATGAACTATATTAATAAAAAGTTACAAATTAACATTTACTTTTTTTTACAATAATAAGTAGTTTCAATAACATTAACATTAAATAAAACATGACATACAAGAATATAGTTTTGAAGGTATCATATTATTATAGAGAATAAGACAATGTTCTATCACACACAATAATTTTTACAAAATTTGATATATTCATGTCTAAGCTGTTGAAAAAGTTCAGTCGTTTCCTGCTAGATGGGTTTGTCATTGGAAGCACCTTTTCCTATCCTCCCCAATACCTTTTTGGCATTATATATCATTATATATATTCGTGTTATCGGCAAGTAAGGTATGAATGGCCGGCAGTTTTCACGTGAAATCACCGGCACGCTTTCCGATCTCCATATTTGACACTTTAACCAACATTTATAAGTTTTAATTAATAATGTTCAGCCCGTACATACACTTCAAACACTTTGTAGTAATGCTTTATCAACTTGAGTAGATACACAACAAAATATTATTGTCTCATAGCAAACCAGATAGTTTATATCTAAACCAATCTACAAATTAATATATTATTATTTTTAAAGAATATTTAGGCCTAGCTAGCATTCAACAGGATGTTTTGCAATTAGTATACTAACATTTAAAACAGGGTTGAAAAAACCTGGGTTAGGCCTATTAAAAAAATGTCCAGCTGAGTTTGGTTGCATTGGGATTTATTTACCTTATATGAGTTTGATTTTATTTACTATGACTGTATGCTAAGTGAGTTAACAGATCAATAAAAATAATATAATTATTATTTTGGATCAACTGAAATATATATTTTAATGTATGTATTAAGGAATTAAGAAATATGAGATATACTAATCACTAATATTTTATGTTGTTTATATAAAACTTTTTTATATAGGCCAACTAATTATGATAAATAGCGTTTACTGAATTTTTTTAATTTATTTGGCCGCCCATTCTTAATCTAAATTTACCTTACTAGTACCTAACACATAAGAGTAATTAGTATATGCGTATAAATAGCCCGAACAAGAAATGAGACGCAGTGATAAAAAAAAATGTCTCCAATAGAGAGACGGGCCTTAAGCAACCAGGTGAATGGATTGGAGGGACGGTGGTTTGGTGGCTGCCTGGATTAACTGGGGAATGCAATTACCCTCTGAAAAGGTGAGAAGCATAGGAGTGAGAGGGGTTGGTGTGGCGACTGCCCTAGCTACTAAAGTAGCACACCTTTGGTGAGGTGATAAAACATAGTACTACTTGAAAGAAAGATTTGCAAAACTTCGAGATGTACAGTCGAATCTTAATAGCCGTCTGGCCTATTTACACTATTGTGGTAGAGATGAGGAAGGTCGGATTAAGAGGAAATGTACCCTTGTTTCCGTGAAGTAATAACCATCCTCAGCAAATCCAACCGTGAATTGAGCTCCGATATCCCCGTCACCATTAAACCAGAGAAGATAAGTTTGAGATCTAGACCATTTTCCCATTAGTGCGGGAATTGTGGATTCTAATTTTGACCTTTTTTATTGGTAGTTGGCGTTTATTATTATTCCGACAATAAGCGTATCTTAGAATAATGAGAGTAAGAACTAGAAAGTTAGATTCAGGAAGCGTTTATTCATTTTCGTGGAAGGAGACTGAGAAATCATTTAGTTAAAATCTAACCAACAGGGTGACCTGGTGGTCTAGGGGTAAGGTGTCAGACTTCTGTGCTGGCGGCCGGGGTTCAATCCTCGGTCCCGGCACAGATTTATCTGATTACCAAACCCTTCCTTCACCTCTGACAAGACATCTTGTGAATGTGGGGAATGCCAGGCCTCCACCGTGGTTCGGATTCCACGTTAAACTGTAGGTCCTCCATTTCATCTCACAATCACCCTACCATTACACATTAGCGTAAGTGCGTATAACCCGAACGGGTAGTAAGACGCGGTGCTAATAATAATAA
>CABFVX010002753.1:0-18072 GCA_902151425.1 Timema shepardi | reverse complement strand
GTCGTGTTGAGCTCGACTGCTGAGGACGGGGAGATCGAGGTTCGAATCTCGGTCGGGTGAACTGGGGGTGGTTTTTCCTAAATGTTTTTACACTCTCCCTCCACACAAATGCGGGTTATTTTCCTCTAATTAAACCTCCCCAATTCTTAATCCATTAGAGTAATTAGTACTTAAAGCGTATAACCCGAACGGGTAGTAAGACGCGGTGCTAAATATTATTATTATTATTATTAAGAACACCAGTTTAAATGGGAACTGCCTCTCATAATAAAGGGGATGCTGAGGTGTATAAGGGCCAAATCAATTTAAAGTATAAAACATATTTTTCCTTAAGATAATCTTTTAAAAAGTTGACGCAATGGTTAGACATGTATTCAGGTTTTTTTCGTGACTTAGAGGGTTCCATTGCATTAAACTTGTTCAGTTCCTAAAGAGCAGTATTGTGTTTTTAAGTTTAACTTGTGGGGTGGCATTCCCATAGTTGTAGAAATATTTAAAATCTCTGCCGGATATTTTGTCCTAATCCATTCTCACAATCGACTGAATTCACATTAATGTAACAGTGGACCTCTCCTTATAGAGTATGTAATACATCTCTATTTATTTTAACAGCTTCGTTAGTATGTGGGCACAGGATGGTGGTGTGTACAGTTTCGAAATTGAACTTGGGTTCAACCTAAATTAATGTTTCGTGAACCATAAAGCCATGTGTAAATATTTCCTCTGATTCTTATATTCTTGGGGTATAGCTCCGGGTCGGGGTTGGAAGCCCATAAGTTTGAGATGTGCTCACTCTCGGGGAAATGGCCTTGGGCATGGCTAGGACCAGGGCTTCCTGGGGCATGGCTAGGACCAGGGCTTCCTGGGGCATGGCTAGGACCAGGGCTTCCTGGGGCATGGCTAGGACCAGGGCTTCCTGGGGCATGGCTAGGACCAGGGCTTCCTGGCTCGCTTGCAGGAATCCTGCCCACAAAGCACCGTCAGTGGGTTTCTCTGAAGGACGGCTAAATCTGTGTAAAGGTCTTCTGTGTGGGAGAGACCGGGGGAGGGAGGCTCCACAAATCGCCGTACACTAAAGCGGTTGATAGCTTTTACCTTCGGGGACAGCTGGTCGGACCACATCTACGAGACCCCTGCTGAGAAACTTAGACTGAAATATGTTTTACGGTGATTTCTAAGGCTAAGATTCTGACTTCTTCTGAGGTCCCAAACGGGACGTGAGGAGGGAAGGGGAAGAGGGTTAGGGGCTTGGGTTGAAAACCCTCTTCAGAGTGATTCCTAGACAGTTTTATGACTCCCTTAAATGCTGACATAGGTTAAAGCTCTCACTACTAAACGATTCATAGGTTGTGTCTTAACTATCTTACAAGTATCTGGCAATCACTGAAAGGAGGGACCAATTCCTGCCGCTGAAGGTAATCCGGCCAAGGCAGAGGGAGAGGAGGCTAACAGCTCTTTGGGGCTGATGACAGCCAGAGTTCATCCCCCTTAAGTGGAGGGCACAGTCATGATGAGTTAGAGGAGTGTTCCCCAAGGATTCCTCCTGACCCGACAAAGTGTGATGGCTTCCAACCTGAATAGTCGTTTACTTACATTAGGTGCACTACTGGTTACGAGCAGGAATTATTTGACACTTATATTATACTTTCTTTAAAGTTGTGACTGTTTTTTAGTTCATCACCCTATTTGATAATCTGCTCACTGTATTTTACAGTCAATTGCCGTACATCATTGTTTAACCGTAGAATTTAAGCTCCTGCCTCACCTGAGAATATTTAATTCTGAACTGTTTATTGCTATTCTATTAAAATCTGAAGGAGCTGGTAAATATCGCGTTCAAAGCCACTTCCCAGTAGGAAGAATTTTCTCCCGAGAAGGAAATGACTATTCATTATATTCTGCAACAGTTGATTGACTTAAGCTAGTCCATGACTCGGTTTATTGTTTCATCATTCTGTATAAGTCACTCACGAGCTAAGTTTACCTGGATGACAGCGCGAAATGTTACTAGAAGTAATCCCTAATATATCACTACGCCAACAGCTGACATCTATCACTTTGGATGACTGTAATGAAAACAGATGGTAATATATTAATGTGATAGTTAACCACAGTAATTTAGGCCAATATTATTTATATATTTATTTTAGGTCGGACACAAAGTTTATTTATCGTTTTATTCCACTTAAAAAAATATTCACATCACTTTCACAAAAACTTCTAACGAACATAGCCTCAAAATGGCGACTGACAAATCTAAACCATATGATTGAACATAACGGTAAACAAGTTTTTTACAATGATACAGACACGCAGTTAATTAAAATATTTTATTCAGTTAAATATTTCAAAATACGATAAAATACTCATAAAATCATTTATTGTATGTAAAGAAAGATAAGAATTTTCTCTTTTCCAAGTAAATACGATGCCTGTATTAAAAGGTAATTGATGTTTGCACTATATTACACAAAATCAGTAACGTTCCAAAACGAAAATTAAGTACTTCTAGCTATGTTTAAAATATTGTTTCGAGTTGGATAAAAATAAATTATTTAAAAAAAATGAAATAGTAGACTATCAGAAAACTTAAGTTTACGTTATTTTAAATGTAATATATAAACGTTAATTAAATATATTTATAACAAAACAGTGATCTTTTACAAGTGTTGGTAACCCAAAACCTAAACATATGATTTTCTAACTGCCATTCAGGTAAAAACCTATCGTGAACGGAATATATGAACAATTTGTCTCCTATGATGAGAGCCTCACTATTATATCTCGCCATGCTGGTGTTAAATGTTTCTATTAACGACACAGATATTTTGTAGAGCGATCGATAGGTACAATCTACCTTAATAAGGTTTTTATCCTGACTGTTTCGGAGTTAAACAAAAAACATTTCCACTGTGCCTCTATCATAAAACAAAGGCAGTGTTAACATGAATGTAGACTGCCTTCAAAGTAACAGATAATAACGTTTCAATTTATTTCGGTGGAACGTGAATTTCTACAAAACATTAGTTGTATTTATAATAACAAATACTAAACAAAAAACTTTTTGTTAGCTGTAAACATATACATTTGTCAAATAAACATATTTTTACTATCAAATATGAATACAATACAACAAAACTATACAACCAGGTCACTGTATAGTAATCTGTAATTTATATTTGGATTGCAGTTTGAAACTTCTACTGTAAATCTGTTGTCTTAAAGTAAAACTGGCATAAAAATGAATGAAATTGATGAACTCAAAAAAGTTTACATTTCATACAATTTTGTTATTTAAGCGTTATTGGATTTTTCATTTTTGTTCATACCTTGAGTGGTTTCTTTAATACTTTACAAAATTTAAGCTTTTTAGCTTTTTGGAATTCTTGTGTTTAGATATATACATATAAACATACATCACTAGATATTTATTTATATAATCTGTGATTTTTTCAACTATTATATCTAAGCGGCTATAAGCGATATTATACACTAACCCAAAATAATGTTTATGTTGGTTGGGACTGGATTTTTTGATTTCTTTAAGCGAAAAATAATACGGTATGCGAATATGAAAATATTTGTGTCTTATGTTTATGTTGAAAAAATACGTGAGACGTGTCATCAAGTTAGCCGACATCTTGATAACAGCTCAAACGTCATTGTTTCGAATTATTACATATTGTTTGTCGAGAAAATGGACAGCAAAGCTGACATTTACCATATTATCGTCCTGCATATTGACTGTGAAGCTTTTCCAGCAGGTCTCGGGAGAACTGAAATAAAGACATACAATGTAGATTTATAACGACTACTAAATAATGATAGCCATAAGTTTTTTTAAACGATTTCAAGAACGTATCCGTCATTGGGCCTTTTGTACTGAACAAACGCGTTAGGAAAATTAAAGCCGCGTTTTCCTTCACTGTATCATGAAGATTTCTGGCCAGTTCTCATTTGTATTATTTGCGACTTTACCAATTCATGCAACATAGGTTCTTCAGTTTTAGAAGAAATGGTCACTCTTAGTCTATAAGCAGCCTCTGGAGTTTTCAATTTATTACTCTCATGGGAGAACACCAAGAGATGGTAGTGTGAAAGTCCACGTTTTTGGAATTAAATGCAATAGATGTAGGCGACACATACTCCAAAGATTTGTTTGACATTTATATCATCAATGATTAATTATAGCTTTGCGTTGAAGACTCTGAAAATCAATCTCGATAATAGCCGGATTATTTTTCCCCACGTGGGGCTAAAATAATATAAGGCAATTTTTGGATACACGTTACGATAACGAATAGATTGGACTTGGAAAGTTCCTTATTATAGCGATCAAGTCTTGGAAAGGCTAATTAATCTGATGTGAAGAACCCTAAAAAGAGGATATTAAGGTTACAACTTTACCAACTGGCTTTTTTTTCTGCAACAACTTCAAGGTGAGTAAACAACATTTGGTACTCATCTACATGGAATTTGTATCAGATAAGTTTGATGAACCAAATCCCCCAGTCGAACCCATTCTTGCTATAAGCGTCCATCACATACTTTTGGGATAGCTTTCCTGAACGACGTAACACAGATAATTACTGTTACCATGAAGTGGTACATATAAAACTAGATGCACGTAACAGTGTGTCTGCTCTCACTGACATGAACAGCATGTTACAAACCAATTGAAATGCCAGGCTTTGCTATAGGAAAATGAAACGTATCAGCTTCAGGCGAAAGATTGTTAATGGATTTAACAGGATAATGAATGGGGTAAACTTGAAGGTATCCCCTCATAGACGGCTCTTCACCAACAAAGACAACAGTAACATCGTTTTGGGCCACAACAATGTTAAATATATTTGGGTCCATACCCATGGCGGTTTTGATGGACATGATTTACCTTTCTGGGTTGTTTTCCTTTCTGTCGAGCGTCAACCTCCTCGCATGTTATCCTAATACATATATTTCAATGCATGTGATATTACAAGTTAACTTGACTGATCATGGTCTTAAGTCTAGCTATAATCTTTAGCTAGTAAGAGTCGTGCTGTTGGCAATGGATTATCTTCACCATCTCAACACCTACGATATACAACCTATTATACTGTGATAGGTTTTGACCTCGTGGCCTGATGTAACCTTAAGTGAAATGGTCCACATAACAATATATATATTATGTAAACTACTTATCCCTCTGATTCATTCAAGCCATTGAAGTGGGAAAATACCAGGGAAGACTTGTAGTGGTGTTCAGGTTGCCGGTAATCTTTGGCCGGTTTGTCATTGCCTGTCAGGAGCTGCTCGATTGCCTTAGGCACAGATTGTAGAGGTGGAAACGTGACTTTACCTCTTTCACAACAGAGAGTAAATGTCCTATTACAACCAACCAATAGATAATCAAAATACCTGGTCCCACAGCTATGACATGTTTTTGACACACGCCTCATTGTATGCGTGATTACATTTACAACCACCCTTACGTTAGTGTTATATATATAGCTGAGACTTGGTGGCCAGCCAATCCTCTATTTGATTTTAATGTTTTGCTATTCGTATACTAGGAGATTAGTTGACACTAGGAACAATGCCTTAAAGTTTGATTAACACGTACGCCGAAAATTAAGAACGTAATCTTGAATGTATGTAAGTTCACGATGCTCTTCAACCCAAACTAAAATCAGATTATAATCATAATATTTTTTTTTCTAGTGGATTCAAAATTTCCTAAGATTAATGTAACGATGACTGTTTTCGTATTAAATATATTTTTTGTGTCGTGAAAAAACAAATCGGAAAGAGAACGACCCTCTTTCCATTTAACGAACTATTTCCAATCTCTTAACAACTGTAAGCGCAGCTGTCTGTTCGTATTTGATTTGAAGATATAAGTGCATTGATTGAGATTGTTTTGAAATTTGAGGGGCTCTCCCATGCAGATGACGTCCCGCAAAATCTAAAAAGTTTAAACAACTTAAAACAATTTCAAAATGATAATGCATAATGCTCTTATATTATGTCATTGGTGTGGAGCTCACCGCGGGGCCATATCTGTTCTTCTCTTGTTTTTCAGTGAACGTTGTGCTGGCAGCCGGGGTTAAATCCTCGGTCCCGGCACAGATTTATCTGATCACCAAACCCTTCCTTCACCTCTGACAAGATATCTTGTGAATGTGGGTAATGCCAGGCCTCCACCGTGGTTCGGATTCCACGTTAAATTGTAGGTCCTCCATTTCATCTCACAATCACCCTACCATTACACATTAGCGAAAGTGCGTATAACCCGAACGGGTAGTAAGACGCGGTGCTAATAATAATAATAATAATAATAATAATAATTCAGTGAACGTGTGAATCCACATTAAGACATCGTTCGGCTCTCACCTTACTCCAGACCTGCTTGGCAGATAGAGTAAGATGGTTGGGCGTGATTAGGCTAGTTTTGCTTTGCGATTTAAAGGTTACCGTTGCAACTACGTATCCTCGCGATACAATGGGCAAATACGTAAAGTGGAACCGTAGAAATGAGCCTGTTAGAGATGCATACAGTAGTTATTAGCTTTTTACCCTGTTTTATTTGATCATGAACTAAGAACACCGGTTCTCGGGGTGAATATGAATGAGCATCTTCTCTTAAAATGAAGTATGGGGAGATGTAAATAGATTATGCTTTTGTGTGATTGTGAATTGTGAGTGACGGTGTAAGATGGTTTGTGTAATGGTATGAGGTACGATTTTATTGAGATTGTATGTCACATATCTATATCATCTATTTCTCCTGTTAACAACGGCAAAAGCCAGAATTTAATACTATCGTGATGTAGTGAATCATCTACCAAGAAGTCAAGGTGTTGGAAAAGGTAAATACGTGTTAAATTGAGCGAGCTGTGTTGGATGGATATCTCCAGGAGCTGCAAGAAAACTTTTTATATCGCATTGTTATCGAGTACCTCGGTAAACTCCTCTGCCCCTTCCCTACTTCCAAAACTGATTCATATAATTATAAAATGTGCCTGGCCATGAAGTAAAAATGACACTTCTTCTTAAAAGTACTACGCACAAACTTTGAAAACGCTATATCATAAGTATTCGACTTACCTAAAATTATAAGGCTTGATTTAAGCTAGTTCACAGGGACGGATTAAACTCCGACCTGCCTAACATTTTGTGCCTTATTAACTAGTACTTTATAAGTAATTCATATTTAAAAACCATGAAATAACAGTTCCATTCCTTTTGTCAGTGAACTTAGACCTGCCTCCTCCTTCAGCTCCCAGAATTATCTTATTCCCTTCAGGTCATCCAATATTTGAACCCTTCTTCTTCCTAAGCTCCTCTTTCCCTCAACCCTTCCTCTCTGACGTCGTGCAGAAGACAGTTCCTCCTGAGGATGTGTCCGATCAAGTTTGCATTGTACCGAAGAATCACATCCAAAATGTTTCTCTTCTCACTTCTTCATTTGTCACCTTGTCTGGCCCCTTGATCTTCTCAAGTCTTCACCAATACCACATTTCTGCTCCATACAGTGCGATGCTTCTAAGGTAGCATTTCATCAGTTTATTATTATTATTATTATTATTAGCACCGCGTCTTACTACCCGTTCGGGCTATACGCACTTACGCTAATGTGTAATGGTAGGGTGATTGTGAGATGAAATGGAGGACCTACAGTTTAACGTGGAATCCGAACCACGGTGGAGGCCTGGCATTCCCCACATTCACAAGATGTCTTGTCAGAGGTGAAGGAAGGGTTTGGTAATCAGATAAATCTGTGCCGGGACCGAGTATTGAACCCCGGACGCCAGCATAGAAGTCCGACACCTTACCCCTAGACCGCCAGGTCACCATCAATTTATTCCTCAATTACAAACTCAACTGGCTTTTCAGCAGTAAACTTTTGGTTTTTGAAAGCTTCCTTGGCCATGGTGATCTTTGACATAATTTCCTTAGTGCATCAGACATTTTGTGTTAGCAGAGTTCCTATGTATTTGAAGTGGTCAATTCTTGCCACGTTTTCAACTTTTATTTTCAGCAGATCTTCATTTTTTTGGAGTCCCCATTTCTTTTGACTTAATTATTTACTATAAAAAAATAAAAAAATAAAATAAAAAGTTTTCACAAAATGTTACTGATTTTTCTCTCGTTAGATAAGATGTAATATAATATATCTAGCAGTAGACCACGAATTAACAAAGTTCCTAGTTGTACGCGATACAGACGAACACTTGTCTCATAACCAGTACCAATAGCTATCAGCAAATTGATTTGCACGATTTATTTGGTTCGAGCTCTCAGTAAAACCCTCACTTGTTTTAAGCAGCACCCAGAAAATAGATTTCTCCCACTCCCGAGATAGAAAACACTCTTTGGGATTACAAATGCCTCGCAAAGTGCCTATTCATCCAACGCTGTTAGTATTCCTCCCACTTAACCTCTCTACTTCTTTTACATTATCCCCCTGAAATATATAGCTTGAAAATCAATATTAGTTTGAAATTTCAATTACTAGCTTAAAAATAAGAGCTAATAATGACTTATTTTAAGGGCCAAGAAGGATGTAATATACCATTGCTGACGGGGAAAGAGAATGAAAAAGCTACCAAAAAAAATCACATGTAAAAAAACACCCTTATTACCTTTTATGGTTAATCACCAACAATTCCCATTTGTAGCCATAAATAAACATTTTTATGATCTTCTTCTGAAAATTGATGAATCACACCTGGATACGGGAAACGAACCCGGGACCTTTGGCTTAGTACGACAATGCAAACCACTGAGCTATCCAGGAGTCGTGCTGTGCTCGTGGTCATTCTTAACTCATATGTTATTGTACATGTGGCAGCCATAAGCCAACTACCTAGTCGAGGGTGGCTGCGTTATCTGATAGCTCGTGATCTTAATAAAATCACACATTTGTAGCCGACGATTTCCACACGTCCATCACAGACTCTGCCTTAAACTATGGGTGAATAATGACCCTGAGCATGGGACAATTCCTGGATAGCTCAGTCGTCAGAGCAGTCTCGTACTAAGCCGAAGGCCCTGGGTTCGATTCCTGTGTCCAGGTATCATTTTCAATTTTCAGAATATGATATATAAATGAAGTAAATCCTCACTAAAAGTATAAATAAGAGCGTTGGCTGTTTTATTCTTATAAATAATACTTTTATGATCCCCTGGTTGTAAAAATGTATATTTTACAGTTTATTTATTGGTTATTATTAGTCATTTTATATTTAAGGTAATCTTATATTGCCTTTCGTCATTGTTTGATCATACATTTGTTTTGAATATAGGCCTAAATATGACTGATATTTTGTAAATTGCGTGAATACTCAAAAATATAATTTCTACCCACAGAATTGTTAAACCGAGAGGTTAATGTAGAATACTAAATGAATTTGTACCTTCCTTACTTGCGTAGTTGTAAAATATACTTTTATAGTAATTCATTACTACCAAGCTTGAAAGGGGTTGGTGAAATAGTAAGCTATAGCTTATAAAGCAATAAATTTTAAATAAAAATATATATTAGTATTTACCGGAATCCAAGGTTATTTGTTAAAGGTTCATCGTTGCATGCAGATATCTTAGTGTTCACTTGTAGAGTGCGCGTTTAATTTATTATTGTTAATTTAATGCGAGTTTTCTTTCACTTTTTGGGTCCCTTTTTTAAAATTAAAAGTAATTTCTTATAAGTTTGAATGCCATTCTATCGGTCATATTTTGACTTTTCATAGGTTATAAAAATCCGGAACTTTATTATTATTATTATTATTAATATAAATTAAAAGGAGAGGTAAACGCTTACGTTACGTTACTATTAAGTAACCATACAATTATTTAGGTGATTGACGTCTGATTACTTTTGATTAGTTAAAGAAACCTCTAAAAAAACAGTGAAATTTTTCTCGAAATTAATTTCATGTAATAGAGAAAGTGACATAACTATTTACGTAGTAGCTAATTAATATTTTGTTTTTAATGAAAATGTATATTTATGTGTATTGCGTATTCAAGTAACCAATAAGTATCGAGCTCGACTTTTAAACCAAATTATTTCTAGATCAATCACAAAATTTAGTCCCTCCCCCTATTAGTTTATAAAAATGAATTTAAGTTAAAGTCTTCGAGTATTTTTGTAAATTGAAACAAGAACACTTAAGACATTAGGAAAACGCGCTAATAACCAAATTAAGGAGTGGAACTAAATTTATGATTGCTTGCCCTGGTCATCACAAAGAATTCAAATGGAAAAGAGCTAGCTATACAATGTGCTGTGCTACAACGTATACAAAATTGCCTACACTGATAGTAGCACGGGGTTAATATAGAATAGGGGTTATAATACCAGCTGCAACACAATAAACATTAGACAATTGCCTATGCTGACCCGTAACAAGGGGCTCATAATAGCGGTAATAATACCAGTACCACCACACAGCCTGCAGAGCGTAGAATACACAATTGTCTACACTGGTCAATACAAGACGTTTATTCCGTCCACAATCAGAGCTAGCTCGGCTACAGTTTTTTTTTCCCGTGGAACGTTTAGCTCTGACGCAAAAGGATAGAATTCTGTTCAAGCGTTTGAGGGTTTTACCCCTTTTCGTTTAATTTCATTAGAATTCATTTTACTTACTCTCCGTTTTTAATTAGTTTAATATGCGCATAGTCCGTACGAGCGGGAAATTACGTGGTATTATTGTTACACATAGAGGCAATAATACCATAAGCCAAATACTAGAACATTTATAGTTTTCTACACAGGTAATTACAAGGGGATTTGTTAGAACAGGTATAGCTATAATAATAATAATAATAATAGCAATACATTGTGCTATACACACTATGTGTTTGTGCAAAATTAAATGTTGATGACCTCCTAGTTTAAAAGCAATTATGCTATAGTTTGTCTCTTAATAAATATCTACTTAATATAAATATATATTAATATTTATAAAGGGGGTGAAATTTATTATTTAACGCTGATTTTGAATAAAAAATAAGCAAAGCTTACTATGAATATCACAGCATATTTGCAAAATTTCCTATTAAATAGTCTGTAAGGAAGATTGGGACTCCTTTCATTCTAATAATTATTGTTACATTTAGTTTAAAAAGTATTCTATAAAGCTAAGGGATCAAAGCAAAGTTCCAAAACATGATGTATAGTGCCTAGCTATGAATAACATCGTTTAATTAAATTTCTGTAATAAAAATAATATTTTAAGCTTTCTTTAAACTTTTTCATGCTAGTCTAACTTTATAAAAATATTGTATAATTATTTTATTCCTTATTGAACATTTTAACTTTCTCGCAATTTTTCATACTTTACGATTACAGACAATTGTAATTTTTGAATCAATTAAAACAGCTCAAAACAACGTATTTCTTAAGCCCAATATTGGGGTGAAATTGTATGCATTCATTTTTATTATCAATTTTTATCAAAAAATGCAAATAAAAACATATTTACTAATTTAAAGTCGTGCTTTTAAACCCGGCTTCTGTGTATATTATAAACATTTTGGAATTTGATTTCTTGTCAGATCTACTGTGTTGTTTATTTATACATGGTTTTACACCCGCCTCCACCAAATGCGGGTGCATTTATAAATGTTATCCTCCTCGCCGCTACCCCACTAAGGTAAATAAGTGGATAACTCAAATGAGAGGTAAGTAAAAATCCTTTTCATTGAATATAAATTTGCATTTTAATAAACTATGTGTATTAGAATGTGTAAATAAAAAAGCTAGTTTTCCCTAGATATTTCAGATATTATTTCGATTTTAGGATGATATTTTAACCGCCTGTAACGTGTTTTCAGTTGGATTATATATTACTGTCATAGTAAGGTTTCCTAATAAAACTATTAAAATTTATCTTGAAATTAGAGGAGTACATTAATGGGTTAGTTAATGAGGGATACTATTATATATATGATATGTTTTTTCTATAATCCCCTTCTATCTACCCTCTAAACCCGAGAATTCCCAGCATCGGATTATTACGGACTCTATTTCCCCCTTTCCCCTCCACACGGAAAGGCGCCTGTAACCTCTGATATTTCAGTTCACGAAATGAAAGTCCGACTGGGACCCAGAACTCTCGCCTACACTGTTCCCTGTTGCCACGGAGCTGTAACATTGGGGGAACGTTCTCAATACCTCGCCACTCATTAGTAAATCCGTGCTATGACTTAATGTAATGACTTACATTTTCTGTAAGGAATATAATTATATACCAAACTAGCGGGTCGCTGGGTACACAGTATCGTCTAATTTTGTATGCCGGTAATTGGAAGGTAGGGGTTTGAAGATCGGCCAAGCGTAATGTTTATTATTTATTACAATTTTTTCCCATTCTACGCAAATGTGGGTACATTTTAATATAAATTATACCTCTTTCATTCCTACCTCTTTGTTGTAAATATGAAGGTATAACTGATGTTTAATTAGACGCGATAAATACACACACTATATATATTAGCACCGCGTCTTACTACCCGTTCGGGTTATACGCTTTAAGTACTAATTACTCTAATGAATTAGGAATTGGGAAGTTTGAATTAGAGGAAGTGAACCCGCATTTGTGTTGAGGGATAGTGGAAAACCATTAAGGAAAAACCACCCCAGTTCACAGGACCGAGATTCGAACCTTGATCTCCCCGTCCTCAGCAGTCGAGCTCAACACGACAAGCGCGTTAGCCAACTACGCCACCGAGGTGGGTATACACACTAAATAAGTGCAGATTATTTACCGTTTGAAAACGTAATTCAAATAGATTATGTTGAAAGAAATCTGGATACGGGAATTTAAACTGTAAGCCGTGTATATATTAGATAATCGAAAGTCAGCCCATTCAATCTGAATTGCTTGTTATTCCTAAACTTAGAGATTAGTGGGCTCATGAGTCTAGGATATGATTACAGCCCTTGACCTACTATTGATCGTAAAAGTGAGCTACCCAGGATAATCTTCTAGCCAGAGTCAAACCCTATCAGTACAAAAATTAGTGATATTTCCATGTTCTCATGTCTTTTAAAAAAATATTTTAAATTGGGAAATTGAATGGTTGAAAATGTTAACCCAGTTAGGAATTCTATACTTGACCGTTTACAGTGATGTGATAAGTCATCGGTTGGTACACCTGTTTTGTAAGGTTTATTAAAAATATTATTAGAGATTTATTCCCAGTAAACTGTCTAAAAGTAATTAGTACAGGCGCGTATACCCCAAACGGGTAGTGAGATACAATGTTAATAAATATAAATAATATATATGCGTATAATACAAACGGATACTTAGACATGATGGGATAAAAATCTCTAAAGCCAACTTAAAACTTTTAAAAAAGAGTAAAATATTTTAAATTTTATCGTTGGATCTTAGATCAAAATAGTATCACAATAGAAAATTTGAACTAAATTCATCAAATGTTTCGGCTGTAGCCCATGGGTGGACTTGAAACAAGTCTAAATCTACCCAATTAGATTTAAATGTACAAGAAGAACTAATTAACGTTGAGACAATCCCTCTTCTATATAACAGAGTTGCTTATCAAAGTATCTTATCTCAATTGAATATTATTATTTTTATAACATGATTAACATATTTCAAAATAATTTCATAAAAACTTATTCTCTTATAATCAAACTAGATGTGAGGTTAGTAAAAAACTTTTTCTTTTTAAGTTCTAATCAATTTACATTTTGAAATTAAGCTCGTCTGCAATAATGGAGCAATTAATGCAATGTTATTTTAAAGGTTTTAAAGAACTTTGGAAAATCGTATATGTTTCAGTAAGAATTTAAAATGGTTTTAAGATATTTTATATTTGGTTTTAATAGTGTACGGCTTCATATTACAAAACAGCGTTAATTTACTTTGCTTAATGACAATACAAATATTATAATTTTTGCGCCACGTCTTACTACACATCTGGAATATCTTTATTTATTCAATCAATGAGACAGCGATGAGTGAATTAAAATTTACAGGAAATTTACCAAAACTTGCGTGTCAGTAGAGAAAGAAATTATTAAAGAAAAATACCATTGGCTTACCCCGCTCAGAGCCTCTGTCTTGTCAGACTTGCTGGTGACAGGGAAGTTATGGTTTAAATTCCAACCAGGCTAATAGGTATGCTTTTTAAAAAGTTTCCATAATCTCCTTCCATACAAATAAGGGTACAATTCCTCTAAAATGACCTCCTTCATTCCAACTCAATATAAATATGCGTATAGCCCTAATGGGTAGTAAGTCGCGATGTAAAAACAGGTAGCTTTCTCTATTTAATAAAACAAGAGCAAAATAATCTCTTCAGATTAAGATTATTATTATTATTATTATTATTATTATTATTATTATTATTGGCACCGCGTCTTACTACCCGTTCGGGTTATACGCACTTACGCTAATGTGTAATGGTAGGGTTATTGTGAGATAAAATGGAGGACCTACAGTTTAACGTGGAATCCGAACCACGGTGGAGACCTGGCATTCCACACACTAACAAGATGTCTTGTCAGAGGTGAAGGAAGGGATTGGTAATCAGATAAATCTGTGCCGGGACCGCGGATTGAACCCCGGCCGCCAGCACAGAAGTCTGACACCTTACCCTTAGACCGCCAGGTCACCAATTTCAGATTAAGAACATTTTAGAGATGCACATGGGTGGCTGAGTGGTCCAAGAGGTTGGATTCCCTTTACACATTTTAGCTGGTAGAAGTGAGGTTGGGGCTAGAATCCCGGCAGTCTTAATTAAAAATAATTTATTTTATTTTTTTACTTTCTCGCTATCTCACAGGTAGAGAAAGTATTGTGATCGTAAAAAAAAAAAAAATCGGACTCGAGATTTTGATGAATCTCGACGTTTCATGACCCCCCGAAACCGAAAAAGATGTTTTTGAATTTCCGTCTGTCTGTCTGTTTGTCTCTGTACCTCCAACTAGAGCCTAAACTCTTTTACCTATCAGGCTAAAACTTGATATATAGGGTTTTCATAGGGTTGTCCCGAAGGGTTTTGGGAATTGGATAGTTATGAGGAATTTACTGAAGGGCAAAAATATAAAAAATCAATTTTTTTCAAAATTGGCTCTAGCGATTTTGTTTAAATCTTATTTATAAACATTTATAAATATTACAAACAAAATATATACTCTCAATATTTCGGCAAAATGACTTTAAGGGCTCCGGTTAAAAGCATAAATTATCATTTAATATCATATCTCCGAAAGTATTTGAGATATAAAATTACTTATCAAAGGAAATTTATAATACAAATATGTTTAACGAAGCATATTTCTTAGAAGTCTAATAATATTCAAGTTATATGCAAATATATATATATATTATAACTTCTCGAACACAAAAGGTAGAGTACTGCGACCGTAAAAAATCTAACCTGAAATGTTGATGGATGTCGACGTCTTATGACCCCATGACTCTAAAAAGTGGTATTTGCTATAATGTCTGTCTGTGTGTCTGTTTAAACTTAAAACTAAGATTAGTGTAAATAAAGGACGAAAAGAGAAAAAAATCGATTTTCTCAAAATCGACCTTAATGATTTTGATTAAAATTCGTATATAAACGTTGATTAAAATTATAAATAAACCGTCTATTATTATTTTCCCATGAAACTGAGTTTTAGAGTACCTTACAGAAGCTGAAATTTCTTTATCAACTCAACTATTTGAGATACTAAATAACTTATCATTGCAAAATTGTAGTACTATTAAAAATTAAAAAACTTGTAGCCTATTTGAAATATATTTTTATAAAACGATTATTCTATGAGATATTGGCAAATATATTAATACAATTTTGTGAGCCTTAGTTTTAAAGAGATACTACTTAAGGTGCGGCAGAAGGGAGCGCGAGTAATTCTACAGTTTTATAGAACATTACATTTGTTTTGGCTAAAATATTTCTCCAGTATCAACATAGAACATAGTTTTCTGCACATGTTCATATCAACAGATCTTGAATATCCGTCAAGGCTGTCCTGGAATTTTGCCAAAACCTTTTCTCTTTGTTTAAATGTTTTGACAAATTTTCTGGACATTTTTGACGCATATTCAAGATCTGTTGATATTAGTGTGTGCAGAAAACTAAACTCTATATTGCTTCTCGAGAAATATTTTATTTAATTTGGCCAAAAAATGTAATGATCTAAAAACTGTAAAATTACTGGCGCTCCTTTCTGCCGCAACTTAAGTTTTAAAGCAATAATTCTCCAGTGCCATAGAGTAATCAAATATAAGTAAGTATCTCAAAAGGTTTATGTTATTTTTCCTTAAACTTCTTAGGAGAGATGTTTGTATCTCCATTTTATACTCAATAGTAAATATTTACATTTTTATTGGTCAAAATTTATAAACGAGGAATTTAATAGCAATGCGATGACATGCAGATGTGCAACACCTAATAAAATAAGGACAATTTTATTCGGAAGTCGAAATTTTAATACGAAGTGTTGACCCTTGTGGACCCAAAATTGATCCTTTTTTTTATCGGTTCAAACATACAAATGAGGGCATTAATTCTTTAAAAATAAAATTATAGAATTTAAAACCGGACCCAAAAAATGTTTTACATAAGTATAGTTATTTTATGTTTGGTTTTGCTAGTGCATATTATTTTTTTCATATATATTACGAGTTTTGAATAAATATCTTCATTTTTAATCAATAGATCGAGAAAATCCGTGCGGAGTTCTGTACAATTTATTTTCTGGTTTTTTCTCATATTCTTTTAATCGTAAATGCTATTTCTTCCAAACCATTTTCATTCTTACGAGACTTGGATTGATTTATTAATAATGGTCGTGTAGAACGTTCTAATTAAATAAATTTTTACTAAAACGCTAAATATTACTTAAAAGTAATGAGCCCTTAACATACTATTAATTATAAATTACTTCTTTAAATTGCGATAAAAGTGAGATGCGTGATCTTTTACGTCACTGTAATAAAAGTTTACGTAAGTCTATGCGAGGTATTTTAACGTAGTTTAATTTTAAGTAGTGCTGATACATGTGGCACAATTCCACAAATCGATTTTTATTTACGAAGTGGCTGTTTATTTCAAAATATAGTTTAAAATGGATGTGAAAGATTTAAACCTTACATTTAAATGGTTTTTATTAAAAATAAATAACAGAAAATTGTGAAATTAGCTCATTTTAAACGATGTCTTGCGCGATATGGCGCAGATCTAAGATTTAAATAAAACTTTAAAAAAACACATTTAAAATACCTTTATCAAACAAAAAAAGGTAAATATTAAAAGCTCCTTGTAAAAGATTAAAGTAAATACGTGATTCAAATAGCCCGATTTCTGAGCTAAATACCCCCAAGTTTTTACTAAAATACTTTCTATGCTTTCTCATATCAGAGTAATTTAGAGAATATCATTAAAATAGTAAATTTATTTAAAATAAATGTAATAATATTAGTAAAAATTAAAAGAATAGTTATGAAATACAACTATTCAAATACAACATTTATTCAAATAAATAATAGATGAGTTACAACAATAAGCAAAGATAGTCATAACATAAAAATATAAAGTGTATAACCTGAACTGGTAGTAAGATTCGGTGTTAATAAAAATACAATAATTGCAAGTTAAATAGGTACCTATGATATTTAGGCATCTAACAAAAGATAGTGATTATAAATTTGTTAGAATTTAATGCATTAACTAAAACTAATTAAAAGAGAGCTATTTAAGACACGTTAAATTAAAATATAAACATATAAATAATATATAAATCAATATAAACATTTTAAAGAATTGAAGTTTGAGTCAAATTGATCTTCTGAGATTAAAATACATACAACTTGTATAAAGTTTTATTTGTGGATGATGCTAAAAATATTTGATTTAATGTATGAAAAGATGAATATATAGTACTTATACTGTATTATTATTATTATTATTATTATTATTATTAGCCCCGCGTCTTACTACCCGTTCGGGTTTGTACGCACTTACGTTAATGTGTAATGGTAGGGTGATTGTGAGATGAAATGAAGGACCTACAGTTTAACGTGGAATCCGAACCAC
>CABFVX010002752.1:87771-103346 GCA_902151425.1 Timema shepardi | reverse complement strand
CACCCCCCCCCCCCAATAAAAAAATACTATTCTTTCTCCAGGTGAATGCTTTACCCAAACCTTAAGGCCCATATAACTCATATTTATACATATTAACTAAATTAAATTAAATTGTTGTGTTTTTGCAAAGCATCTTACTATCCATCCGAACTATTATGAAGAAGAGATATAAGAAAGTTAGAATTTAGAGGAAATATACCAGAATTTAAATGAAGGAAGATTGAGAAATTATTTTAAAAATATCAACCTCAGTTCACCCAACCTGGATGAAACCCCCGAAATTTTCGCTTGTGGAAAACCAAACAAAACAAAGTTTGACTTTGTCAGTCCACGTGTCCATCACTCCGGACAATATTAATGAAGTTTGCAAAGCATTTAAAGTATTTAGTTTCTTCCTATCTACAGCTTTATTCGTGTAGTCAAGTACCATTTAATTAAACCATTATAAATTGTAAGTATTGTTTTTAAATTATCAAGTTTAACACCATGGCTATTAATGGATTTATTAAACCGTTTGTTCAACACAGACGTGTCAAATAAAGTTGTATACTTGTATCTGGGGCGGGGGAAATTCGGCTACAGGTAGTTTACTGATAATGTTTTTTATTTGAATATTTTAAAAAATAGCTCTAACAATTTGTTTCAAAATGGGTATTTGTTTTGTTATTTGCGTTATAAATAGTTATATGTTTTATCTAAGAAATCTATGTAAAACCCGATATTTTTAAATAATTCTAACGATTTGGTTCTTAATTGGTATCGGTGGACAAGTTAACATTATAAATAAATCAAACTAACGGTGGTTTATTTACTATAAATTATATAAAATTTGATTTTCTTCTGAAATTAACATTGAAGATTGGATTCAAAATGGAAATCTAGTAATAATTTTTCATGATAAATAAGAATACGTTTTTATTTTTACAAATAACAAATAATTTTAGGACTGTTTAAAAAGCATTTAATTTTTAATATATAATGTTAGCTAATTAAATTTGAACAGTTTTGTATAAAATGTATATATAAAGAGTTTTATTTATTAAGATTAACAAGATTATATGTTTGCTCAAAACTTTTTTTTTAATTATCTTCGAAATCATAATAAATAATTTGAGAAAGTTAGTGCGATTGTGTCCTACCATTTATTCTTCTTTCTTTTGGACGGAAACATTTTTGTATCATTGAAGTCTGGACGCGAAACAATTTTGTTTATAGCTGTTAACAATTGGAGTAGTTCTTTATGTTTATGAGTAACAGAAAACATCAAGAAACAGTTTCTTAACAAAGCTTGTAATAAATGTTTCCAAGTGCGTATTAGGCTACAGTACCATGCATCTCTTGATTAAAAGCGTCTACTAAGTAACTAAGAATTGAATTAGATACATATCTAGGCCCTAAATTACAATCTTATGGTTATACTATAGCTATATTTAGTGATTTAGTATAAAATATAGGAACAATTATATCTAATGCACAAGTTTTGTAAATTATTAATCGTAGGTATAAACAATATAAGGACACGAAACATAATAATAAGGATTCTCGTACTTAAAATCACCTAAAACATTAAAATTATATGGATGACATTTTCTGTTTATTATTTTGATGCCGATACCCAGCGCATCCAAAGTTTATCTGTGAGGACAAATGAGGAGCTACTTGAATAAAAAATAGCAGCTCCAGTTTAAAAAACTGAGATTAATGGTCGGAGGAATCTTTTTTTGACAACATAACACCCATTATCATCAAATGTTAGCACTATCATCGTTAATGGTGGCGGCAGCCGCTTGGTCAGTATGGCTCACTTCCAGCTCACACCATGGAGTTTTTTATAACTACTGTTAGCAATAGTTTACTTCAATTAATTACTATGACTGAGTAGATTAACGATACATTTTTCCATTACAATAATTGAGTATGGTATTAATATCTTCTTTCCGATACTAGAAAGAAGTATAGTATCGATACTTATTTCCCTAACGATACCTCATTTCAATAGGAACCATTTTTTAAATTCATAATTTTCATTTTTTTTTATAAATGGAAGTTCATTTAATTAATGTTCACCACCATTATCTTGTCTACTTGGTATAGTTAGTGCAATTCACGAGTGAATAAATTTGATTGGTAGTAAGATGCTTGCATCCCCATTATCAGTGATCACGTGGTCAATACCGTCAGTCTTGTCTTGGGATTTTGGCAACTCTCCCCTACTTGTTTGTTTGGAAAACGTTATTTGAGGGTCATTTACTGAAAACTGATGTTAAAAATTTGAAATTTTTTGACAATTACTAATACATTTTTGTTCAAAATGGGTATCATTGAATGGTTCTATACAATCAATCTCAACATGCTTGTTTTAGGGGAGGAAAATTTATCTCTCCATTACTTGAAAAATGGATTATGTGAGTTTGGCATTTATTCTGCGTGTCCTTTGATCCAGGTATTAATATGTAGATGTGTTACATATAGTTTAGCATCCGATCACAGTATTTATTTATTTATTTGACTTATTTGACGTGCACTTTCCGAATGACTGATTATATCAGCACGTGAGAATGTCTATGAGCGAGAACGAAATGACCTGCAAGGAAAGGTATTTTCACTTACCTTTCAGGGTTCTTTTACATGCCACAATCGACAAGGGATGAACGGATTTAATTCCCCACCAAAGGAAATTGTGCTACGGATTTTTATCGTCCAGGAAAAATCCATCAACCTCAGCTGAGTTTGAGCCCACGAACACCGGGTCCTGAGGCTAGCACTTTACCCCAAGGCTACCGAGGTCGACCTTATCGATCTGTTTTACCAAGTAGTTTGCGAACAGTATAACTTTTTAACAAATAGGTCAATTATGTAGTTTGTTTATTATTATCAATAAATTCAGCATTTAAAATAATGTTTACAAAATATCTATATTCAATTTTTCAATTTGAATATTAAAATAACATACATTTAATATTTTAGTTTTAACTTTAGAGTAAATCAAATTTAAAGATTTAGAAAACATTTCGAAGCATTTCCTGTTGGACTATTAATTACAAATATACCCGAATCAATCTAATCTTATCGAATTGTTCTTAACTCATTCTATACACAAGTGTTATTTAATATACATCCAATTATTCTACACAGCTATACTAACAAAATATATCCACGTAATTTGAACATTCAAAAAATAAAACATAAATATTGTGTATTGTTTCATATATACGATTATAACAATGGATGGGTTAGTCACACGGTTAGTGTTTCTGCCTCTGACTCAGGATACAAAGAGTCAATCCCGAGCTGCTACACTGACGATAGTATTTTCTCACCCTCTCTTCATACTAGTATACGTATTCATCTTACAGACAGCCTTTTCCACAATATATGTACTACCAATAGCTTTGTTTTAAAAGTAGAAGTCATATATTAGATTTATAAGAAATAATCCGCTTCCATGGCCGCATGGCCTAACACGCTATTCTCACAGTAGACTAGACTGCCGATGACGGGGAGATTGGGGTTTGATACTAGGTCGTAATAACTAAGGGTGGTTTTCCAAAATGGTTTTTAACTATCCCTCCAAGTAAATGCGGGTACACTTCCTCTAAATAGAACCTTTATAATCCCTAAAATCATTAGCGTAATTAGTACATAAACGTATAACATGAACGGGTAGTCAGTGGTACTAAAATATGTAAGTAATTTGTTAAATTTATATATCTATGAATACAGTTTATACATAATATAATGTATCATATTGGTGTATAATATATTATTGCTATACCATACAGTTCAATATGTAAATATGTAGAATACAACCATGCGTATACATTTAACACCTGTATATAAATTTATACATATGAATTATATGCATCGTAAATATATATATATATATATATATATATAAATATGCTCTTAATTATATATATATATATAACCTACATAAATTATGTAGAGAAGCATATAAATAAATTATGTATATTGATTAGCGACATGTGTACATATAAGTTATAAATTCATGCATTTAAATTGAAACCAACACATCAAGCTCCTAGCCTTAAAGTGTGGTTTTACACGATACATAGAAAGAACAATGCAGATATGCAAATTTAAGCTTGAGAGAAAACTGCTAACAAAAAGAAAATCTGGTCCATCAAACTTATATAGAATTTCAATTATAGATTAATTTCCTTTGTGAGTGTATTTTTAATAGTTCTCTATGAAATTATGTAAAATTAAATGCTCGTTAGACATATTTTAAAATTTTCCTCACAACAACTCAACGCAGGTAAATAGGATTTCGTAATGAATTTCCTACAAACGACTAAGATATGATAAACTTCATCTATTTTTTTTGAAACGAGAGAATAATTTCTTAGTAAAGCAGTCAGAGCTTTTAATGTTTAAAAGTTGTTTTATTTAATAGATTGACTGGTTTATAAAAGTATTTTTACATAGACTGCATACAAAAATATTTATAAAACAAATATTAAAATAAATTTGCAATCATTAACATTTTAAAATCCTCAATGCCATCGTTGATTACATTTTATGTGCTCACTCCCTCAATCTAAATTACAATCCATAGCTAAAATGAATCTCTTTAAAATACAAAAATAAAATTAAAAAAATAGAACAACATTTCTAGGGGGTTAGAGGATGGAGGGTCCACACGTTAGAATGAGACCCAGTCTGACGTAATCGCTAGGACTCACCCAGAACAGCTCAGGCTATATGTAATTAGTGTAGACCCGATCGTAATTAGAAAATGCCACGTTTAATTGCTAATTGAGTTTCTGATGCGAGCTCTAATTTTAATCACCTAATTACGCTGCGACTGGCCGCCACCAGACAGCGCTTGTGTACTGATTATCATTCGGCCCCAGCTTCATTAGCATATTTTATATACGTTGTTTGGGTATAAAGCCTTAATACGGTAGAAGATGCTAGTGCTAAAGTAAACTATGTAGCATTCTAGCATTAATTTAACAACTCTTTTTCTGCACCGTTAAGGTGGGGATATAGGGAACTCAAGAAAAACGCGGTTCTGTTGCAGTTTTTACGGAAAAACTTTTTTTTGTCAAAATAAATCAAATAATGATTCAGTACAAACATTGAGTTTAATTTTTCACGCATGGTTATATCAACAGTTCTTGAATATATGTCATGAGCATAGAGGCATTATATGGCATACCTTTTAAATGAAGAGAAAAGCTGTCATTAAATTACAGGACAACCTTGATAGACATACGTAAACTGTTAAGGCTATCATATGAAGAAAAATAAACTATTTTTCCGCTGAATAAATATCTGATTCATTTTGGCCAAAAAATCTTTTTGTATAAAAACTGCAAAAACACATTTTCTCACGTCTTCCACATCTCCACCTTAAGTAGGAAGATTGAATAAAAAAAGTGGATATATTACATAATAAAATGCAACTTTCTTAATTTTCAATCCAGTTTTTCAAGATTAGAATAAGGTATTACATTGTATAAGAGTTGGCGATTATCCTATAAATTGTAAAATGTCAAGTGTAATATGTAGAGTTGGTTAACCCCCATCGGTTAGCTTGCGGACTAAGACGTCAATCTCATCTGGTTTTACAGGAACAGGAAAGTCAATGTTCAAGTCAGGCCAGTGTACCGAGGGTGGATTGGCCTATTTGAGCTCGCACGCTGCCTCCACGAAAATATAAGTACATTTTATTTTAAACTGAAAAATTACACCTGGACACTGGAATAAAACCCGGGGCAGCTTAATATCTTCTAAATTCAACCTTCCTCTTCCCTATTGTGTAGACCCGTTTTGGTGGTCGATTGGTCTAACACGTCACTTTCACTTTCGACCGTACTGCCAAAGACAAAGAATATCGGCCGGCTATACTGAGGGTGGCTTTTACTAAATGCAAGAATAATTCCTCAAGAAAGGGGATTGTTATTGATTCAGAGATCGTTGGTAATTTATTGACAGACCCATTCAATTTTTTAACTGAAGAAACTACGAGATAAACCTACAAGAAAGAAAAGCCTTTCCAGAGGAAGCACTGGTAATAAAATCAGAAAAGATTAATGACATAAATAAATTATCGACGTACGTAAAAGATTATTTGATAAGATAATTGGCTTGGAAGTTCGTTCAAATGAAATTATGTGTGGATAAGAGTGTTGAGTTATAATTATATGATTCTTATTCTCATACAGTATATTAAACTGTGCAGTGAAATTTTGGTGAAATTGAGTCACCAAAAATATCAGGCATTACTGTGTATTTGGGTTTTTTTGTAACTGAATTTCATTAAGAGAGGTATTTTTTGTTTCATAGTAAAAGGAATACCAATTATTATTAATTTTCACTAGAATTCAACTAAAACTATGGTGATCCTTGCACGATTTTTTTTAAGAATGGACCTAACATTTGAGATTTTAACAATTTTTTCAACAACATTAATAAAAAAAGTTTATTTTTGCTGCATATAGGTATTTATCGGCGTTAATAGTTTTGTATACGTAATTTTTGTTTCATCTTTCTTGGAAACCAATGGGGTTTCTCTAGCTTTTTAAAGTTTTTATCAAAACAATACGATCATGATTTATGTATTTTCTTAAATAACTGATTCCATTAAATGTGCTCATCCCGGGTGGGTATTGAAACACAGCGCAAATTAAAAAAAACAACTGGCTCTCACAGATAGTTTTTTCTCGTCTGATTCCAAATGATGGCCTTCTCTATCTCCAGTCAAAACAAATCCTTTATTTATAAGCAATAAAATCCAACTCGTACTGTTTTCTTAATTTAAATCACTGACTCACTCACAATAAACGGCACAATATATCTGTTTGTTAAACAAAATGTGTTTGTGAGTGTATTTGCTGGTTTTTGTACTCTCCATTCACCTCCAAAGGTACCGGAAGGTATTTTACCTTGACGGGCTATAAGATAGAGCCATACTGAAATAAGTCAAGGTAGAACTTCTAGTTTTCAGTGTAATCGGAATGTTCATTTAGACCACGTGGAATCTAAGTTGTGATTCTCCTTTCAAATATTCCAGACTAGAATCAAGCAAGGTACTCATCTGATATAATCCATTTGAGTTTATAATGTATTTATTAAGAAATGTACTTAAGGTAGGCTTACAGGTTAATTATTGGTTTCTTAATCATACGATTATAATCCAATCCCAGCAACAATACTCTAGACTGTCAATTTATCACTTCGTGGAAACAAACCAAGTCGATTTAAAAATGAAATATTTATTCCTCAAACTCTACCGCCACTGTACAATGTTGAGTGTTGATATGTAGGGGTTTGCTTATCCATTTATAAATTAAACCTTACTCTACCAGTTGTGTTGGTGTGATTGGTTAAGTTCATATCACATTCAAAGCCTTTAGTCCGATTTATATAAGAAGGTACTTCTTGACAGTTACAAAAGCTTCTAAAATAATCTTCAAACATTCATACTTCAAGTCATATTCTCTTCAGTAGTAATTTTTTTTAGATATATCAATACCTATAAAATAGTAGGACAAATATATTACTACTATAATTACAACCACTACCAATAATAACAATAATAATAGTAAGAATACTAAAGTAAAATTTGTAGCCGACAATTTCCACACGTCCATCACACTCTCTGCCTTAAGATATGAGTGAAGAATGATCCTGATCACTGTATGAATCCTGCTTATCCCAGTGATTATAGCATTGGTGTTCTAAGCCAAAGGTCCCGGATTTAATCCCCATGTCCAGGTATATTTTTTTAGTTTGAAGAATATGATATTTCGACGTGGCTATAACCGTAATTAACAAATATATGATAGCTCAGCTAGTTAATCCATCAAAGTAAAATTTTATCAAAGTAGAAATTTAAAAAACTTGTTTGTATTTTCTATAAGGTCCTGTTTAACTTCTTTATTCAGTATGGCTTTATACTTGGCCTAGGTTGTATCGGGTTAGACATCCAATAGAGCTAGATCAAGTATGGGGATTGTGGTAGAAAGTACTTATTAATTCGCTCAAGCCATCTTTAGAACATGATTACTAGTAACAAAATAAAAATCCAAAAATATAAGCCCACCAAAATGTTTTGATGTTTAGTTTTGAAAACAGGTGACACCGTCAAATAGATTAAGAATATATAATATTGTTTCCAGGCAAGGTAATGCCTTCTTAGCTTCTAACAACAGCGTGATGCCCACGGTTGTGTTAGGTTTTCAAACAAAAGTAAATTCAAATTAAATCATACTTTTTAAAAGTCATAGTAAAAACATGTAAAGCTGTAATTACTACAATCAAATAAATGGAATACTATACGTAGGCCTATTTATTTAAAGATAACGGAATGTAACTTTCCTTGAAATATATATTTAATCATTTTTAATACAGGTCTAGGTGTTTAGTATGTCTACCCATTTGTTTTAAATAATACAATATTTGACTTAAAAAGTAGAAGTTAATGTTTACTAAAACAAACCGTTTCTTTGAGTTGAGTCTCCCGTGGAATTTCGAATTCGACAAACATTTTTTCTTTTCTGAATACTTTTGCACAAATTCTTTAACATTTTAAATCTATATTCGTTGCGTCCTTTTGTCTGATTGAGGGATAGGTTCCCAAACGTGACCAGACCAATCAGATCTTCATATATTTCATTAGAGTCTTGTTTATCTAGATATCTCCTCTCTTCATAGCGTTGACATTGACTGGAATTTGGATACGTGAATCCATCATCCAAACAAGATTTCTGAGTCTCGTCACAAGATTCAAGGATATCTTCATAAAATAAGAAAAATTGGGTCAATCTTTGGTTACCTCGATAACCGCAGTCACAGATATCAATTTCCTCCACTTCAATAACATCTTTTGGATTGCCATATACTTTATTTATAGTTTCCATATTATGTTCCGAAAAACCTTTTGCTAAATAATCAATTTGCGATGTATCCTCTTTGTAGTTTTTACTGTTTTGAATCAAGATCAAAATTTCCTCTTCAAATGTTTCCTTTTTGTTTGGTTTACGGTCGAAAGTCTTTCTAGATGAATCATCTAAACTAGAATTATCTTTGGTTTGCCAAACTATATCTTTTTCTTTGCTTGAAAGTGTATCACAAGTGACGTACTCCAGAAAACTAGAATCAATATGATAATGCAGATCATTTTTAATCTCTCTTGATTTGACTTTAAATACGCCCGTCATCTCTCAACAATAAAATAATATTATTTACAATAAATATATAGTTGATTACAGTATTTAAAAAAAACAGAATATATAAGATATTTATATTAAGATGATTCAAGCTAGATTTGTTTTGTCGTCATGACTCCTATAACAGGATGCAATAATTAAAGTGTTACAATAGTCATTGTTGTAAATTGTATTAGTAATATATTATTAAAGATTGTAGGCCTACATTGTTCTATTTCCATCTTAATGTTTTTTTAAACTATGCCCAACACTAAGGTTAATTAAGAATTGTTTGCTACTTCACACACCTAGCAACGAAAATAAATAAACTGTTGTTAGGGGCTACTTTGAAATAATTGACCAAGATGAAAATCTTACTTTTGCAACCAACTATTTAGGTTTAAGGAGTTTGGTTTTTTACATTCTCGCTACCATAACAGATAGAAAAATATTTTGATCGTCAAAAAAATCTAACTCGAGATTTTGATGAATGTTGTTGTTTCATAACCTCCCGGATCCGAAAAAGTGGTTTATGACTTTCTGTCTGTCTGTATCTCGGGCTAGAGCCTAAACTATTTTACCGATCGGGCTAAAACTTGGTATCTAGAATTTTCATAGAGGTTCTCTGAGGACTTTTAAGAATTGGATTTCAAACCCTAAAATAAAAGGCAGTTTACTGAACGGTGAAAAGAGAAACCATCGATTTTATCAAAATCGGCTTTAACGATTCTGATTAAATTTAATTTATATACATCAATAAATATAAACAAAATAGCTACTACTCTCAATTTTTCATAAAAATGATTTTAAGGGTTCCGGTCTGAAGTGTAAATATTCATATTTTATCAGCTCTCCGCAACTATTTGAAATATAAAATTATTTATCTTTGCTATTATGTAGGTCTATTTATAATAACAATCCTTTATTTGAAGATACTTTTATAAAACAAATATTTTTCAATCCATATGAATATAGATATATAAGTTATATATATATATAAGTTTTATATATATATAAACTTTTCGAATACTAAGGTTAAAGCAATGCGACCGTAAAAAAATCTAACCCGAGATGTTGATGAATGTCGACGTATCACGACCCCCCAAAACTTAAAAAGTTGTTTTTGCAATACCGTCTGTCTGTGTGTCTGTTTAACCTTAAAACTAAGCGTAGTTTAATTAAGAAAAGAGAAAAAGTTGGTTTTGTCAAAATGGGCTCTAATGATCCAAGCGTTGATTGAGATATTAAATAAAATGGATTTTTTAAAGTTTCACATGAACATTACTTTTAGGGAAGCGAATATTTCCGTTTCTCCGCATTTATTTGATATACTAAATAACTTATCATTGCAAAATTGTATTACAATAAAAAAAATATTCAAAATATATTTTTATAAAACCAATGGTTTCTGAGATATTGGCAAATATATTCATAAAATTTGTGAGCTTTAATTGTAAAATTGTACTACTTAAGTTTTAACTCGATAATTGTCTAATGTCATAATTTAAGTAAATATTAGTAAGTTTCTAAAAAAAATGCGTAGCAAGAGAAAAAAGGTAAAAAGGATATAAATGGAGGAAAAGATGGATAGTAAAAAGGTCAAAAAGTAATTAATCTAATAGAATAAAAAGGGTATAAAAGTTAATAGGGTTACAATAAAAAAGGCCAAAGGGTCAAAAAAGGCTTATAAGCGCAAAAAGAGTAAATTTTGTATAAACAGTAAAAAGGTTTAAAAGGGTGAACGTAGTAAAATGGCAAATTGAGTAAAAAGGTTAAATGGGGTGACAAGTGTGAAACGGTAAAAAGGGTAAACTTGTTAAACTGTGAAGTGATTTCAAAAGCATAAATGTGGTGGATAAACGTGCTAGAAAGTATAAACGAGATAAATGAGGTTTAAAAATATGCCTGTAGTATTTTTGATTTAATTTACTTTTTAACATTTTTCCTTACCCTAAAATATAAATGTTTGGCCCTTTTTTCTCTTATTGACCTTTTTACACTTATGATCACTTCTACCATTTTTACTTTTGTGGACTTTTTACAACCTTTTTACTCTTTTTACCATAGAAAAATCTCCCGGGCAACGCTTGATACTTCAATATTAGTTATTAATAAATTCGATATCATCCCCCCTTTAGAAAACCAACATTGAGAAACAAATGTATTAAGTTTATTGGTTGAATATAATATAAAAAAACAGATTTGTTTAACAAATTGCGATATAAATATCCAAATTGGGAAGCAAGGTTAACCTCCTGAATGCTATTTTTAAAACTTGAATGAATAAATTATGTGGTAAATATTTTCAGAATGACTACATGTTTCAAAATAGAATTAGGTGACAGTCTTTTCAAAGCAAATAACATATTTAAAAATAGGAACTAGGAGGTAAACTTTTCCGAATAGCTTTCATATGGATTACTATGAATCAAGTTTAAGGCTTTCCAGAATGAATAGCTCACCTAAAAGTATAAATTTCATGATGAATGCAATCTTTGTAGAATAAAGGAGGGTATGACAGAACGAAGAAATAATGATTGCAGAACGAAGGCAGTCTTCGTAGAGCGAAGGTGGGCTTTGTAGACGAAGGCAGGGTTTGCAAACGAAGGAAGGTTTTGTTGAACGAAGGAATAATTTGCAGAAAGAAGGCAGTCTTCGTAGAGCGAAGGTGAGTTTCGCAGATGAAAGCAGGGTTTGCAGAATGAAGGCACATTTTGTAAAACGAATAATGGACACTTCAAATGCAACAGTAATATAGAACAAATATTTATCCCCGTTGGAGATTATTAATTTTACAGACTTAAAATTTTAAACTAAGTAATAAAAAAATTAAACTAAGCAAAAAGTTTATTTTTATTTTACCCATTTTATTTGCTTAAGACTTAACTTTTGACTTTAATTCAGTGCTTTAAATTAATATTTTTATTTAATGAAAAATATAAATAATGTCTATACGAATGTATGAAATATTTTCTTCCCAACTTAAGCAAGTAAAACTAATGTTATTCCATTTTTCATCTTTGGCAATATTTTATATATTTTATTCTACTTCATTTTGGAGCAAAAAATGGACTTCACCTCTCCTATTGATTTAATTATATGATATATTATTATATCAATTTCTTTATACACAAGAAAGTTGAGTTTAAGTGAAAATGTTCAATATTTATCTATTTTAACATTTTCTTCTTAGCTAAACAACTTTTTTTCATGCAATGCATTATAATACCAGTACAAGCTAAACGAATATTTACACTAACATGGTATTTGTCTCCGTGATGGTCAGTACGCCCAGCTACAGCTCTAGGGGCCCCAGGGTCGATTCCCTGCTTGTACTGTACCTTGTATAATTTTTCCGAAAGAGGAATTAACCTCACGGTCACCAGGGTTTGGATAGTTAGACAGACTCAGGTTAGGTTTAAGTGAATCCACTGTTTATACACCCTCATAATCACTATCACCATCGCCTCATCTCATCGGGACATGGGGAAAGTCTACACGGAAAGTATATACGGTTAGTACATTCAGGAGTTCCCTGGGCAACAGTACATTAGTACTGGCTAATATTACCACTACTGGGCTACGACTGCTGTAGCCTTGATGCCCAATATTAAATATTACTAACATAGTAAGGATAAGGAATGTAGAATTTAAATTAAGTCCACCCATATCTATATGGTTGGAAAGTTAGAGATTACTTTAAAAAAACCATTCATTTTCACCCAGATGAGATTTAAACCCAAACCTTATTTCCATCAAGAATACAGACTAGACGAGTCCAACGCATTTTTTCACCTACTCCCACCAGGGTGACTAAAATTGTGCTTTCAAATTGATAGTTTTCTGAACCACCCATATTGTAAGTTGATCTTGTGGTACTCCAGAATGTGATCAGTGCTCTCTGAACCAAATTGTGTTTGTGTGTCCAGAAAACAAGCATTGTACAATTTACATATTTGGGAGTCCCCATACTCACCCCCCCAACACCCTAATTAGAGCGAGGATCTCTCGACCCCTGATCCTCTTCATCCATCCCCCCTCGCAAAATCGTGTGGTGTCTCTTACCTTATGATCTACTGGCCAATGGTTAAGATACCTTGTTTAGTATGTGCGAGTTGTATCAGTAGAGTAAATGTTACATATCAAGAAAGGACTAAGTGACTTCTTGGGGCTCCTTGTATAAAGTATTACGAAGGTTAGCAAGCTACTGAAGAGCCATTTTGCTAGCCACTTGAGTGAAAACTAATTTGTTACTGGCCGTCCTTGTTCGGTTAACTTTAGAGGGATTAACAACTACTGTAGAGTCATCAAATAGGAATTCTAATTTGAGGTTAACAAATTAGTGGAGAATCACTCTTAAGTGGAAGAACTAACTACCTTGTGGAACTTGAGAAGAGCTATCAGCGCAACTCCTAAGAAACGTCCATATATTGAACTATTTGGACTGTTTAACCGACACGGAGCTAGAGTTGCGGTGTTGTCATAGCTGTCAAATTTTTGTTATAAAGAGTTAAGGGGGAGCGAGCTAGTCTGTTGTTTACATGGCTCAAGTTTCTTGGAAGGGAAAGGCCAGAGTGCGGCTTTTATCAAAGATCACTCACTTACATCGCAGAAATCTGCTGCTTTATTTATAGGTTGAACTCAAATAATTAGTAGTATGGTTTTCTTTATATTTCTTACTTAGTGGAAGAAAACATATATCATTCGACTTTCTCACTGGACTGGTTTGGTGGTGACGAGATTGGGGATCAAATCCCAGTGGATTGTACTGAGGTTTTTTTTCTCTTGAAATGGTTCCAAACACGCAATTTTATTTTTAGCACCACGTCTTACGACCTGTTCGGGCTTAACGCTTATGTATTAATTACTCTAATGTGTTGGGCATCAGGAAGGTTAAATTAAGGAGTGCATCCATATTTTTGTGGAGTGAGAGCGGAAAATTATTTAAGGAAAACAACTTGAGTGCACAAACCGGAATAGAACCATGATCTCCCCGTCTTCAGCATGTCAGTTAAACACATTGGGTAATACACACTATTAGACCGGATTTCTGGCGGTGGGAATATTGAAGCTCAAATCCCAGTCGAGTGTAATAAGGGTATTTTTACCATAAAATGGTTCCCCACTTTCAATACATGCAAATGTGGATACATTCAATCTAAAATATCACCGTCCTCATTCCTAGCTCATTAGGGTAATTAATGTATGTGTTTTACTCAAACAGGTAATAAGTCACCATGAAAAGCAATACTACTGTGACAACTACCAAGAGTGTCAGCGAAACTTTATTAGTGTCGGTCGAGTTAGTTTGTAAAAATATATATTTTTGGAAGAGTTTTTAAGGGATTGACTCCAAGCCAATTGAAAATATTTGAAAATGGAATGGCACTGAAAGCTATTTGGGGTGACCCTTAAGCATTTATAAATAATAATAGATTGTTATAGAACCCATTTGAAGTTTGATGCAAACCATCTTTCAGCTTCAAACTCGAGTATATCAGAGGGGAGTTTAACAAATTGGAGGAAGAGGGAGGAGAAATTGGTGGTAATACCCCGTCCTATCAATCCTCCCTCTCCCTTCCCAGTCTACCATCAATGAGTAACACTGGATATAAAACTATCGACAGACACACCGTGGCATGTAGATCATTTCCTCAACGTCTGACTTAACCCAAGCTCTGATGGGTGAGTACAGTGTCTGAGGGTCTCAATGGTTACTTAATTTTCTTTAAGAGATTAATACATCAGTCATCTAATCACTTAAGATGGAAAATATCAAAATTCAAATAATAATAATATTAATAATAATAATGGTATCAATTAATATAACTCCTCGGTCCCGGCACAAATTTATCTGATTACCAAACCCTTCCTTCACCTCTGACAAGATAACTTGTGAATGTGGGAAGTGCCAGGCCTCCACCGTGGTTCGGATTCCACGTTAAGCTGTAGGTCCTCCATTTCATCTCACAATCACCTTACCATTACACATTAGCGTAAGTGCGTATAGAACGAACGGGTAGTAAGACGCGGTGCTAATAATAATAATAATAATAATAATAATAATAATTAACATAACTTTTTTATTTTCTAAACTTTTCTTTCATGGACATAGAAAATTGGGGGTAAGAGGTCTAGACCCCCGTTTAAAATTGTTAGAGCCCTTAGATGGAAAGAGGGGGACACAGATACGCATAAAACATAAATAAGAAATTGAGTTTTTTACTTTTCATTCTTATAATATATCATCCAGATACTAATTATTATTATTATTTTAATATAAACTTAAAGATACACTAAAAAATCCTATTGTAAAACTTGCTTTACCAACATTAGCTTGTAACATGTACAGAGGATATTCAGTAATGGACCCATAGTGGGTCCCCCCCCCCCCCA
>CABFVX010002752.1:44579-87711 GCA_902151425.1 Timema shepardi | reverse complement strand
CCCCCCCCCCCCAAGAAAAAAAGACACCACCCTCCTCAAATCTTATGGATAACTGAAGATTATAAAAATATTTTGACATTTATTATTGGAATTCGATTAAAATACGTAATAATATAGAGTATGTAGGTTCAATTTAGAAGTGCACCCACATTTGCATGGAGAGATAAGAGTGTAAACCCATTGAGGAAAAACCACCCTTAGTGCATTACAATACAGCCATCAAAGTTGATAAATTGTTGCTGAAACGTTTCAATATAATTTAAAAATACTTAATCTGAATAAAATAAAATAATATTTAATAAATATTATAAACAAATGTTTAGTCAATTATCAATATTAAAACTTATAGAGGTTAAACAAACATTGATCTCTGTGAAAGTGTCTACAATTTACTCAAAGGATAATCTATGGGCAGTAGACCAACAGAAAACATAGCTAATCCCTGCAACCTTTCTTGATTCAAGAAAAAGGTTTTTCACCCAACTGTATGGAATATATATATATGGAATATATATATAAAGAAATATATATGATATATATGGTATATTTCTTTATTATTTATTGTAATTTTAAATATTTATTTATAGAGAGTTTATATATATATATATATTCCATACAGTTGGGTGAAAAACCTTTTCTTGCAGTATATTTCTTTATAATTTATTGAAATTTTAAATATTTATTTATAGAGAGTTTATAATTTATATATATGTTCCATACAGTTGGGTGAAGAACCTTTTCTTCCAGTATATTTCTTTATGATTTCTTGTAATTTTAAATATTTATTTATATTTATTCTGTACAAATGATCCATTTTTAAAAATATATTTTTTCTTTTTGCAGAAAATTGTTCTATATGCCATCCTCAAATTATAATATATGTATTTTCTTACATATATAATGTGTTTTTAACACTATACTATATTTTTATTTAAATTATATAAACATATATTTATATGTAATATTCTATATATATATATATATATATATACTGATTTTGACCAAATTTGATAGGCTTACACACTTGACATTGAAGCATTTTCATTTTATAATCTCTGTCTCCCTTATCAATAACTTTTGTTTCAGGGGTGTTCATCACTAGCTATTTAATAATTTTAAACAAACACACTCACTATATATAATAATACATCCATTCTAAAACTTTATACAATCAAAGTCCTTCATCAAAACTTCTGCAATGAACAAACTTAAAATTATGTTTTTAATTTTTATTTTACTAAGGTCCTGTGCTACAAATCTCAGTTGAATCCCGACCCCATGAACTGAGATGTTTTTCCTCATGATTGCTCATTCCCTCCACGCAAATGTAGGAACACATTCTCTAAATTACCGCATTTACTATCCACCCTACTTCATTATTTTATATTTACGGGTAACATCGATGGTAATAAGAAGTGAAGAATTTCTAATGTAACATGAATAAAAAAAAATTCATGCAAATAATTTTTACATTGCACACTCTTTCTGATATGTGTTGAGTAACATCCTCATCTTGTGTTCCCCCTCCCCTTCCTCAGTAAAGCTTACGTTATTTCCATCTCTCTGACTTGGCATGCTATGGCACCCGAGGAGTGCGAAACGGTAAAATGATATTTGGGAGGAATTTATTTTGTTAAATAATAATTGTCAAAATGAAGTATGGGCCTGTGTCAATTTTGTTAATTTTAAAAGGGTAGTCGCCAAGGAATGTTCACTAGTGCCCCCTTCACCACTCCGCTTTCACTATACACCTTTTCAATTGATAGTAAAATAGTTTACATACATTTATATAATATGACAAGTGTATTGTTGAAATTTCCAATAGTTCATAATGATTTAGATAGCTCTGTATTATCAATACCAAATTATTGACTCTGTTTACAGATCATATTACCAAAGGTAGGGCCAAATTGTTTTATTAGTACACCTAAGTGAACCTAGCCCGCGTGGGTTTTACGCCGATGTTCTAATTAAGCTAATGTGTTAGAGAAGAGTAAGGTTGCTTTTAAATTACATACACTTACATTAGAGTGGATAAATTTTAAGTGATAATAACCCCATATAACCCAACTGGGATTGAATCCCAAACCCCGACCTCGACAGTCCGCTTTATTGCAAGAGTAGTAGCTTGAATCATGTGGTCACCAAAGCGGGTCCCGTAATTATATTAATTAGGTATTATACGCACATAATTTGAAATAAATGAATGAATTCTAAATTACAGCATTAAAATTGTATTTTCCATGCAGAAACGATAGTAAATTCATAACACCTATTTTTAAAAATCCAATTCACAAGAGTAGAACATTTTTTCTTTCTTTCGTACGGTTGAGAGATAAAATTGTTTTCTATATTATTTACTTCGATCTCATTTTACAGAAACGGCTTTTCTTGCAAAACACATCGTATTCACACAACTGATTTCATAAATGAACGTAGTCGAATTGATATTTTTCCCGCGAACATCTGTGAATCACAGTGCTACGCTTGGCATCACTCACTGCCTTGAGTTTTCACGAGAGGCTCATCTTGTTCAACCTAACACCGATAGGTCGCAGCATACATCACCATAACACTTTTTTGAATTAAAATAAAACTGTACCATTTTATTTTAGCTTAAAACAGTATGTATATTGAAACATGAGAGGATAATTATTCTCAATCGTATTTACTAGGTTTATGCTTTGTCTGCAGATTTAAAAAAACCCATTAAACTAACAAAATATGATCGTGTAAAATTCAGTTAAACAAAGCTGTTTACAAATATTTAACTCATAATTGGCGTTAAATTATACTAAATGATAGAGAAACGTGTTTATTGTAATATAATGAAAACAGTTGTAGCTTAAGTCTTTCCATATTTCAATGATAAGCCCAGTTAGTTCTATGCAGTGTTCCATAAATTATTTTTTTAAACTTAAATTTGAATTGGAAGGGTAAATATATAAATAAAACATAAGCCATGTAAGTGAATTGATCTTTACAGTAGTGAAAATATGATTCAAATATATATAATAGTTTTCTTAGTAATCGGGTACAGAGTGTAGCGTGTCAACCAAATGGATGAACAGCTACAAGAAAATATTTAATATTTTGGTGATTTTGTGCAAGATAAAAATTATATCAGCGTATTTAATATAAACTGCCTCTAAAGTTATATCTTCTGATCTACTAAAGTTTCTTATCGTCTTACCTTCTAACACGTGGTTGGTCAAAAATATTGTCTTTTGATAGTTACGTTATTAAAATATCAAAGAAGATGAATAATATTATTGTGTTTATGAATAAAATACGTTAACACTTCGATTTTCCCGGTGGATGATACCTAATAGACTTACGTACGCCTGCCACATGGTCTACGCACACGAAAAATAGTAAAAAAATACATCTATATCCTTACTTCTCATAAAAATAACAGTGGATATTAAATAAGTAAATTAATACAGATATATTTTTGTATAATATACTTGTGTACAAGCTCACCCCAGTCAGATGTCTGCAGATATCACTATTTAAAAAACACGAAGTTTCTGTCATGGCCGACTCGCGTGTGCCGTGGCTAGCTCAGCTGGTGAAAATAACTTATGTTGGGGGATCGACTCAAAGACCTATTGCGCACATAGTGACACTTGTGGTTATTTGAAGAACTTTTGATTTGATTCATTTGTTTCCCTTTTCTCCCCACTTTCATCCTCCTTTGTTTCTGCCTGTTTTTACATAAATTATTCCCCATTTCTTCTTCTTCTTGTCCTAGCCAGGTTGAGTATATATACAGGCCAGCCAGAGATTTCAAATCAGAGAAAAGTTCCACAGCGAGTTGAGACAACCAGGAAAATTCGCCTGGCACCTACACGAAGGATCATGGAGGCTGCGACGTCAGATTCCCCACCTTCAACCGTGACGATAGGATAATGGGTCACCCGACCCTACTCGCCGTAAACATGGAAGACGGATTCTGCGGTATTAGTATCCAGTCGTCTTCGCCAAGTCTCTACGACTTGGACTATTGTAAAGTAGTTTAATTATGCAACCCTTTTTTTTAATGGAAAATTATATTTTATTTTGTAGAGAGAAGCCAAGTTTTGTTTTGGAAATATGTCAATTAGAATGTGTTTTTTTTGTTAAAAAATTAGTATCTCAAACTTCAACATAGAAGTTTTTGCTAAGTTAATTTATGTGTCATTTGGCACAGTTCTTACATAAAATCCTCTGGCTTAGAATGTTGTTATTTAGTTGGGTGACTTAGACTAGGTCACAAGTTCAATAGAACCTTGTACCGGATTATCATGACGCCATAAACGTCATGAACATTAGTTTTTTTACTGAGGGCTACCACCAGGATGTCTTTTTCTTTTGCCTTTTCCAGCTCAGTTAAAATGTATACAGATTTTCTAGCTGAGTATTAGCTTAATGGCGCAACCCAAGGAAATTACCCTAGCATCATAGTGGGGTCCGCGCAAATTATTATATTTTTATATTTGCCTGTGACTATGCTTTTGATTTAGTATTGGTATTAATAGATATCAACGTACTATATAATGCTCTGGCAGTACCATAGGGGAAAATGACCAGCAGTAGTACTTTAGTGACGCCTGTTTCATAGCCTTCAATTAGTTGGATATATCAGCTGAGGATCCATAAAGTTTTATGGATACCTGTTAATAATCAACCCTACTGAGTGAGACTGTGTAAATGTTATATTCTTAATTTTCTCTTCACTAATTGTTCTTTAACTCCCTATTTTAGAAACACTTTTCACTGTGACCACTTTTGAATTGGTACACCATGCGTCAACATGTGGCCTGGCGACTGTACTGCCCCGGTACCACAAATAATCTCTCTAGTCCATTTGTGTTGGAAGAAAGTTTATTCACGCTGATATCCCTGTAATCATGTGAAACTTGTATTTTTGACGATTTGTTTAATTATTTACTATAATAAATCGATTTTATTAAAGTGACTTTGTTTTTCTAAATATTATATATACCCTGTAGGCCAAAATGGTACGAGAGAAATCACCTTAGAAACCTGCCACGCTCATCTCTCTTGGTGATCCAGTCCATTAAGGGACTTGAATATGAGTCTAACAAACTACTGTAGAGTAAACCAGCTGGAACTCGAAGATGAGACTAACAAACTACTGAAGCATAACCACGAAGACACTCTAAATGAAGAGTCACTATGGATGTACTCAAAGAGGAAACTGCACAAGCACCTATAGGGAACCCTGGTCTACTAGAGAAACGCTGTGAAAGTTAATTTTTCTAGTCAAATTTTAAGAAAATTTCCCAGCAGTGGTTTTGTTTATTGACATGATAACTCCAAAATTTTAATGTCTTACAATACAATTAATAAATAAACTAACTCATCACACGTACACACATATATATGTACACACACATTAAGCTAGCTTGAAGAACCAATTAGTAATTTGCTCCACCGGCTGCAGGACCATGGCGTTAACGCCGATGACCACATCGTCTTACTTTTGAAGAGCACAGACTTTACGCTGAGGCCTGTGTATGTATCATTTAGGCGAGCAGATCAATTAGATGCTAGAGCCGTGCTTGATAACGTAAGACAGGTGTTGCAGAGTAATAGTTTGTTTTTGAGTACGGCACCACTGTACGTTAAACTTAGTCACTTTAAGGAGCCTCGTGGGAAGGGTAATCATAAATGTGATAAACTCTCTCCCGCTAGCACATATAGTCGTAAAAACCAAGGGATCATTACGATTCAAAATGACGACACACTTTGCCTTGCCCGTGCATTAGTTGTCGCCAAAGCTATATGTGGCAATAAAAGAGAACTAGGATGCATGGATGTGAACACCTTTAGACAAATCAAATGAGGTCGTAATATTCAAAAATACAAAGCAGAAGATTTATGCTGTGATGCCCGTGTAAATCTTTTGAATGTTGGTGGAATAACTGAACTGAAACAATTTCAAACATACCTCTCCGAATACAAAATCAAAGTGTTTAGGGAACATAGGGGGAGACAGGTCCTATATGAATTGGCCTACTCCTCCTGAACATTCCTTTAAGGGCTACATGGATTTGTATTTTCACGACGACAAGCAAAATCATTTTTATGTCATAGAATCCTTGACAGCCGCTCGTACTTTTGCCGTGAGTGCCGTGTGCCGTTCAGTAATAAGAATGTGCACAAGTGTGAGTCTGAGTGCAAAAAGTGCTGCGTTAAAGCGGTTTGTATCGGAGGCCGATCTGTGGTCTGTAAAGACTGCGGGCATTGGTTCACAACCATACATGCTTTGATAGCCATAATGCGTCCAGGTTTTTGCAGAGGACACATGTCGTTGTGTGATGTCAAAAAGGTTTGCGAGGTATGCAGCCAATTTTTCAGTTTGGAAAGATTAAATTATTGCCATAGGAGTTATGAGAACTTTTTTTAGAGTATGCGATTCATATCGTCCTTTTGGTCATTTCTATTATATGAAGCAGGCCCCATAAAAGCCGTCAATGGAAAAGAGTAATTTCATGTTTGTATTCTATGATTTTGAATGCAGGCAAGAAACGCTTCTTCAAGGTGCGGCTGGCACGTACTTGCACGAACCTAACCTATGTGTCGTGCAAACGTGTTGCAAGGCTTGCGTTCATATAGATGCAAATGATCATCATTGCACCGACTGTGGGGGTGATAGGACTCGCATATTGAAGGGTGATACCACAATGGCCCAATTTTTTTGAATTTATTGTGCAAATTAAAGCTTCAAAATTTAAGGATATCACCCTCCTCGGCCATAACGCAAAATACTATGATGGAAATTTTATTTTAAAGTATATGACGAAGGTAAAAAATGGAATACAGAACTTAAAATGAATGGTGGGAAAATCATGTCCATGCGTTACGGCCCACTCCACTTTATTGACTCAATGAACTGTCTCCCGATGTCGTTGTCCAAATTGCCCAAAACATTTGTCTTGGACGAGTCCTTGGCCAAGGGATATTTCCCCCATCTTTTAAACAAAAAAGAAAACGTGGAGTATAGGGGTCCCTTGCAGACAAAGGAGGACTACGGCATTGGCAAGATGTCTGTTGAAGGAAAGGAGCACTTTGAGAAGTGGTATGATGCGTTGGTCAAAGAAAATTATGTCTTTGATTTTAAACTGTATTGTGTGAAAGATGTAGAGATCCTACGGAAGGCCTGCCTGAAGATTAGAGAGATGATCATGGAAAAAGCAAAGGTGGATCCTTTCAGATAGGCGTGTACGATAGCTGGAGTGGCCATGTTGGTTTACCGCCGAAGTCATCTTAAGGAGAATCTATTGGTATTATCCCTAACGGTGGCTATCGGTGCGCAGACCAACAGTCGTACGTCGCTTTACAATGGCTCTGCTGGGAGGCCCATCAACGCGGTGTCTCTATTCTTCATGTGGGTAACGGCCATGAGGAATATGTGTTAAGGCGACGTGTAGACGGCGTTGTTAAAGCTGGAGATACCACTACCGTCTTTCAGTTCTGGGTCTGTTATTGACACGGGTGCCCTCTCTGCTACCCTATCAAAAATAGCCCCCACGAGACCATGGAGACGCGTTATGAAGCGACCATGTCTTGTTTGTAAAAGTTTAAGAATGCCGGTTACACGGTCGTAGAGATGTGGGAGTGTATGTTTAATGCGATGAAACGTACATACAAGGACTTGGAGCAATTTGTACTCCGCACGAGGTGTATACCAAGGAGCCTCTCAGCCTTAGGAATAAATTATTTGGGGGGTTACAAATTGTATTAAGCTCTTCCACGAAGCAGACCTTTTTTCTGGATAGAAGATCAAGTACTTGGATGTGTGTTCATTGTATCCATACGTTTGCAAGTACAAAAAATACCCCGTCGGCCACCCCAAAATTCACTTGGAATCAAATTGTCCGTCAATAGAGCAAGTAGAAGGCATAGCCAAAGTTACAGTGACGCCTCCGCGGGATTAATTCATGCTCGTTATGCCTACACGGATGCACGACAAGCTAATGTTCATCTTGTGCAGGAAATGCGGGGAGGAGAAAAACCAATTCACGTGTCAGCACAACGACAAATTAGATCGTTGGTTGACAGGCGTGCGGGTAATTTACGAGATCCGGAAAGCCGTTGAGAAAGGCTACATCATTGAAGCACTACACGAAGTGTGGGAAAACAATGTATCTGTTTACAACCGTCAGACATGTTCTGGAGGATTGTTTCACGGGTTTATTGATACTTTTTTGAAAACTAAACAAGAAGCCAGTGGATGGCGGGAGGGGTGTACCTCAAAAGAGGAAAAGTTAGATTGTATTCAAAACTATGAATAAAGGGAAGGGGTAAAACTAGATTTCGGCTCTGTTTGTAAAAACTCTTGTATCCGCATTCTAGCTAAACACTATTTAAATTCACTATGGGGAAAGTGTGGGCAAAGACCCGATTTACCACACGTAGCCATTGTTAACGACTTTAAGGGAATCCACAAGTACCTGATGGATCCGTACATCACCGTGAACAGCGTCATTGATGTAGATGATGAGGCTATATTCCTCAATTAGAAGGATGCGCGTGACGCGTTTTGCCATAACCCTAACACTAGTATGGTGGTGGCATGCTACACGACTGCTATGGCTAGGTGGCACTTATACATCATCCTTGAACAATTGGGGGACCGCATTTTGTATCATGATACAGATAGCGTTGTATTCACTAAACGCCCCGGCGATTGGAGTCCACCAACCAGAGACTTTTTAGGTGACCTCACTGATGAACTTCAGGATTACGGTCTGGGAAGCTACATTAGCGCCTTTGTATCTGGTGGTCCCAAGAATTGCGCGTACCGCGTTTGTGTTGGTGGCAATCCTGCCAAAACAAAAACGGTGTGCAAGGTTCTCGGGATCACCATAAACTATGGCAACCGGAACAACGTTAGTTTTGAAGTTTTGAAAGCGATGGTCACTGAACAGGTTGCGGAAAGATACATACAAATACCGCTCAAAATTGTAAGAAAAGGTCTTGCAACTTATGTACCGTTTCTCAGACTAAATTCTACCAGCCCGTGTACACCAAACGTCGGATAACCGATGATTTTAATACGTTGCTGTTTGGGTATCAGAGTCCTTGTAAACGCCCTCGCCACGAATAAAAGGTGATCATTTAGACGGGCTGAATAATCATCTTTTTTCTCCTTTCACTCTAGACTATTCCACTGACATACCATTTTTCAAAGATTTGAGATTTTTTTCATATTTTTTTCTGCCTGATAACCAGCATATCTTTTATAGTTTTTATGCACCCGGGCTAACTTTTATATATTTTTTATTTGACAGTACAGTCCTTCGCCTACCTTATTTTTTTTTCTATTCAATTAGTTGTTTGTATATATATTTTAATAATAATAATTTGTTTGTATATATATTTATTTTAAATATAATAAACTTATTATATATATATTTATTTTCTTTCTAGTCAAATATGATAAACTGATTGTATATATATTTATTTTAAATCTATTCAACTATATAATAAACTTATTGTATATATATACATATATATATTTTTCTTTTAATTTGAAAACCGTAAATATCATATTTAGTACTGAGGCCACTATTCCCCTTATACTGTAAATATTCACAGTATACTTTTCACTGTGTGTAAATCAATATTATAAACAAAACTAGTTATGTTTATACTAATAATTATATATTGAAATGATTCACAGTATACTTTACACTATGTATATACTTTTTCATGATTAAATAAATATTGTAAAAATGCTTATGTTTGTGTTTTAACGTCTACACCTACACCTCCCTCTTATCCTATAAATACAAACTCATATAGCTTATAAGCTCAGTCTCAAACATTATGGACAAGTTGTAACATCCATTTTCGGCCATCATAAGCGGCCCTTTGGGCTGTGGAAAGTCACATTTTGTATCAGAATTTATCCGTCACTTGGACACAATGTGTGACGTTAAATTTGATAAAATCACCTGGTATTATGCGGTTGGCAACCGGGTTTCGAACAAGACGGGACAAGTCCCCACGTCATATTCTGTAAGGGTTTGCCGGAAATTGATGACAACTGTAATGACTCACCACAGCTGATTATCTTGGATAACCTGATGCGTGAAGCCAACGAAGTGGTCGTCGATCCTTTCACCAAAGGATGCCATCATCAAAATATTAGTGTCATCTACCTTACACAAAATATATTCCACCAGGGCAAAGGTCAAAGAGATATTTCCTTAAACGCACACTATATCTTGCTTTTTAAAAATCCCTGGGATAAAGCTCAGATTCAACACTTTGCGCGTCAAGACTGTCCTGAAAATCCCCGTGTTTTACAAGAAGATTACACGGATGCTACAAGTACTCCTCACGGCTATATACTGTTAGATTTCAAACAAGGTACACCAGAATGGTTCAGATATAGGACCTACACAAATGTCGGTTGCTGCTTGTAACTACCACGCAAAAACTATAAAAACACAGACACGTCCCGCTTACAGATCATTTCATAATCATGAGTCCCAAAGTGCTGAAGCAGGCCCCTCTGCTTCGTGCAATGTATCGCATGAACCCTCAACAAAGTGTCACCTTGATGAAAACGGCCGACAAGAAACAGGTTGACTCTGTTTGCAAGTGTGCCTACAACACTTTAAAAGGGCGGGTACCGCTGAAAAACGCGCAGAAGACAAAGTTACGTTCTCGCCAGCAGGTGTTGCGCAAGCTTGTCAAACGAGAAGAAACCTGGAAGGAGAAGAGACGACTACTCGTTCAGAAAGCAGGAGCGTTCTTGCCCTTAATTTTAGCCCCTTTAATCAGTGGGGTCCTCGGTTCCTTATTCAACAAGTAAATAATGGAACACACAAAAAAAGATGATATTGGTGTCCCCGGAAACATAACACCGTTACGAGCAACACCACCAACAAGAGGCATCGGCAACAAATATAGTGGTCTTCGAGTTGGACAAGGAAATGGAAAAAATCCTCGCTTCAAAACTTGAAGACAAGTCTAAATGGACTTATACCAACAGGTGCTACAGCGCTATCTACAATTTAGTCAACACCTTCCGCCATCTGAAAATACCACCCCCACCGCTGTCCCTGAAGTGCCTATACTTCCCATCCCAGCTGTACTTAATACTGTACCAGAACAGGCACGTAAAAAAAATAAACTTTTACTAGAACATATTAATGCCCGAGGTGGTATCTCTTGGGACTCAAACTGAGAAGTGAGTATTGAAGATACGCCTCTCCGTGGATCCAATACTGTGGACTTAGTCAACGATTTGGTCAGAGCAAGAAAACACAACGAACCGTCAGGGTGGCGAGAGTTTCTCACGACGCTGCAAAAAATAGACGTTCAAAAAGCATTTATTGTAAATCCGAAACGTTTGGCACCCATTAAAGATCCGACGTCCGTACCACAACCACTTACACCATCGCAACGCCCTGAGAAGATTTAGCTGAAGAGGGTAGATTAAAACAGGTGGCTGCCATTCAGAGCTTAATGGAGCGTTTAGCCGGCATCTATTACGACCATTCTCATAATGCGGGGTTCGGCGGGGCAGCGTCGCTCATAAAGGCGGCCAAGAAAGATCCCGAAAATGTACGAGAATGGCTAGGTGCGCAGGACGCTTATACCCTATACAAACCTGTGGTAAAAAAGTTTCCACGCAATAAGTACGTGGTGTCAAACATTTACGATCTCTGGCAAGCCGATCTCAACGATATGCGAAGTCTCAGAAAATACAACGACGCTGCAGTGTACTTGCTCACCATCATCGACGTATTTAGCAAGATGGCCTGGGCGAGGACGCTTTGATCCAAAACATGGAGGGTCGTGAGAGACGTCTTTCGTGACATTTTCAAGCAAAGCGGACGTAAACCTCTAAGTATACAGACGGAATAGGGGATAGAGTTCACGGCACGTCTAGTACGGAAATTTCTCAAGCAAGAAGGCGTCCATTACTACACCACTCATAATCCGAACGTGAAGGCAAGCATCGTGGAACGATTCAATAGAACTCTGAAAGGACGTATGTGGCGCTACTTTAACAAAAATAACACGTATAGGTATGTGGACGTCCTACAAGATCTAGTCGACGCTTACAACGGCGCCAAACATTCTAGTATCAAGATGGCGCCCACCGACGTTTCAGAAACTATTGTGCTTCAAGTCAGAGATAATCTATACGGCAAAAGGCATCCAAACTCGAAGCCTGAATTAAAAGTCGGTGACACGGTGCGTATTAGCAAATCCAAAATGCTGTTTGAAAAGGGCTACGAAAGGAATTGGAGCGAAGAGATTTTCAAAACTTTTAAATTTTGATAAAATACTAAGTGTCAAGGGTAAAGGCGCCAGAAAGAAAGTGTACGTGTAGTGTAAAGGTTACCGCACCAGGTTTAATTCCCGGATTCCCGCCAGTTACGTCAGCTCACTATCATTAAGGACCAATTCTACATCACTTTGCCGAGCGACAAGTTTATGGTATATTTCCCGAAAAATACCCACACGAATTTCACCACGCAACTTCCTTACCGTCTTACACTCGACGGCAGGTGGGAAGTCGCTCTGGCTGAATTTCAATATCCATGTTCTTTCACCACCTTACCCGAGGGTCAAAATGTTGAATGGTACAACTGTGTGGACGATAACGGCGTGGAACAAATATTCTAGGACCATATCCCTGCAGGAAACTACAGCACTTTCCATGAATTGATCAAAGCTCTAAACTAAGTAGAGGCTTTTAAAGGGGATTCCGGAGTTGTATTCAAGTACACAAACCCATAAAAAAAGTTGAAGTTATCTCTTCTTCATCAAATATACAGCTGCTGACTCTATCAAGCCAGCTAAGTCTACAGCTTGGTTTCGATCCTCAGACTAATAAGATTAAAGTACCAAAGTCACCGTACGCCCCCAAAATTCTACTAGGCCTTCCCTCGCAAATGTACATCTACACAGATATCGTCGAGCCTTAGCCTGTGGGTGACATTGTGACACCGCTGTTACGTATTGTCGGTATCAACAACGTAAATTATCTCTACGGCATACATAAGACAGTTAGCTACTACCCGTTGCACTACATGCCCGTGCTTAGTATAGAAATTGAAAGCTTGGAAATCAATATAAGAACAGACACGAGTGAACCTGTACCATTCGAGTTTGGAAAAGTGTGCATGAACATTCATTTTCGTCGCTGCTCAACAAGAACTGTCTCTACCAAAGATACTACATCAACCAGGCTGGAACAGGAATATCTTCGATCTACCACGGTGTTCCCTATCAATGAGGGCATGGGATAGGAAGTTTTTTCAGTGGACTTTTCAAAAGCGTCGTACCACTTCTGAGAAGCGGTGCTAAAGCCATTGGAAAACCGGTGCTTCATACGGGTATCGACGTGCTCTCCAACGTTGCCAATCAAGGGCGTCCTTTCAAAGAGGCCCTACGGCAGCGTGTTGGTGAGGCTGGAACAAACCTGAAACGCAAGGCTGAACAGAAGATCAACACTCTGTTGACCGGCTCAGGCTATAAAGGCCGTCGTAAGAAGCAACAACGTCAGTCTAAGGTCATCGCCCGACGTAAAACGGTCATGAAAGAAGCTAAAGATATTTTAAGTTGAACTGTAATTTTTACACCCCCAGTCCTGCGAGTGTGCCAGCAGTGAACTCGATCTTTTTTCCGTGCCACCCACTCAAACTAGTCTTGAAAGTGGGAAATGGCTCCAGTACAAACCTATATCTTTCCTCACCAATGATTCACCCATCGAATTTACCGTTACTGGCCAAGGCGAGTTCTATATCGATCTTTCCCAGACTATGCTCTATCTCAGGGCAGCCATCATGAAACCCGATGGTGGCGCTTTCACAGAGGTGGATCAGATCGCTCCCGTCAACAACTGGTTGCATTCGGTATTCACACAGGTGGATGTGTTTTTAAACCAAAAACTAGTCTCACCGCCCAGCAACATGTATGCCTATAGAGCGTACATTGAGACGCTGCTCAGTTACAACAGTGAAGCCAAAAGAACGCATTTCACTTTCGGTCTGTGGTTCACAGACACCCCCGAAACCTTTGAGGAGGCTAACGCCAACAACAAGGGGTTTGAGGCCCGTCGCAGTCTCACCACAAAAAGTAAGACGGTGGATCTTTTGGGGTATCTACATGGCGACGTGTTTAACCAAGAGAAATACCTTTTGAACGGCACCGAACTCAGATTCAGGTTGGTCCGTTCCAGATACGGGTTTAGTCTTATGGTGGTCCCTGAATTCCATCACTTTAAGGTTCACATCGTTGAAGCCGGCCTTTTAGTGCGGCGTGTCAAAGTAGCACCTTCTATACGGTTGGCACACGCCAAAGCATTATACGTCAGTCCCTAAAAGTATCCCATCACCCGTGCGGAAATAAAAACACTCACCATTCCTACGGGCGTGCAAGGGAAATCACTGGGCAACGTACTCACCGGACAGTTACCCAAACGCTGCATCATGGGATTTGTGTCAAACGCCGCGTTCAACGGAGACGCCACCAAGATCCCGTTTAACTTTAAAACCTACGGCATGAACCATTTCTCACTGTAAGTGGACGGGGAACAATTAGCGTCGAAACCGTTAAAGACCGATTTTTCAAACTGACACTATGTCATTGCCTACAACATACTTTTTTCTGGAACGGGTACCTATTTCATGAACGAGGGTAGTGACATCAGACGAGAAGCCTTCCCCAAGGGATATCATCTCATGGCTTTCGATCTCACGCCTAATCTATCGGCCCACATGACATCGCATTGGAATTTGACGAGGCACGGTTCTCTGAGCATCGATGTGAGCTTCACCCGGGCTCTCACCGAAACTATCAACTGTATCGTGTACGGGGAGTTTGACAACATCATCACTATTGACAAGGATAGAAACGTCGTGACCGATTATGGAAGTTAATATAAACGGCTTCCTGCCCCTTACCCCTTCGTTTAAGCCATGGACGTCATTGTGGATTTACAGAGCTTCATCGACGAACACAAAGAGTTTACCGTCAAGGAACTGAGTGTTTTATCTGTATGTGGCACATTACTTCAATATTGGGTGTTAAAAACCCCATACGCTATAGAGGAACTTTCCACCGATGCCAGAAAGAAAGCCGACTATATAGTCAACAATCTCCATGGTATCACCTGGGATAACGGTGATGTGGGTTATAGCCTGCTCGAATCCCTCATCTCCCGTGCCATAACGCGTGCAGAAACCATCCACGTCAAGGGGACGGAAAAAAAGTTTCTAGTCAAATGCACGTCTACACCCATCGTAGATCTGTACGACAAAGGTTGTTCGTCACTGAAAACACTTAAATTGGGCCACACCATGTGTATGACACATAGTTCTGTATGGAATTTCTGCTTTGCCTCTATCGTCTGGGGACTTCGAGATTGGATGAGAGAAGATGGACACGCACACCATAAGACGTGCGCTGAAAACAAGCCCGTGGTTCCGTTCTGTACGGTTTGGTGTTTTCCTTGCTGATCAACTACCCGCAAGAATAGCTCGATATGCCGCTCTAGTCATCAACACCGATCCACACACCAAACCTGGTACGCATTGGGTTGCCATCTTTATCGACAAGAACGGCATTGGAGAATACTTTGACAGTTATGGTTTTCCACCACGTATAAAGTCACATCTAGCATTTATACGCAAACACACTTTTCGCACGTCCCATAGCACGCCACAATTTTAAAGCATCGCCTCAGACGTTTGCGGCCATTACTGTCTCATGTACCTTCTCTATCGTTCCCAGAATGTTCCGATGAAAACTTTCCAGAACCTATTCTCACCCACCAATCATACAGCCAACGACGATAAGGTGGTGAGTTATTACAATAGGTTTTTCAAGACTGTAGGGGAATGTCGCCCTTCAAGAGGCCGTGTCCAGGTGGCGTGCGCCTATAAAAGGGGCGTCCCGACGGCGTGCCGGCCATAACCGCTAAACAGCATGGAAGGTCAAGACGTTTGCGGCAGCAAAGCAAAGCCGGTGAAGTTGCTCACCGTCACCAGAATTTTCAACGCATTGTCCCTCTGGATGGAGTCGACGCCAAGTGGGTCATCGTTGGCATGAGCGTCAAGAATAACTTTACGCCCTATTTCCAGCTAGAAAATTGCAGTGGGAACTGTGCAGTGTTTAACCGTACAGAGTGGCAAGAACTGGGCAGCAACAAGTCTGTCATATCAAAGTTTTTCAGTAACACGCAACCTCTTCAGAAGATTATTCTGACAAATCATGAAATCTCTCTGAGACTCATGTGAGGTGACCGTATGGACGTCATAAACTAGAAACAAGACGCTGGAATCAAACGGGTTGCCTATCTAGCACCTAGCTGGGCGCGTCTTTGTGAGGTGTGGGACCTCATCGATGTCGCCGTCTACCGACGGGACATGTGGTTGACACCCGTCGCACGCTATTGCAACGATTTGATCGACACACTCGTCGTGGATATATGCGACACGCTAACAAAATCAGCGGAAGTCGTCGACCTAGAACAACCTATGGTGGAAACGCACATCAAAAACCTGGATCTTATCAGCGCTACCTACTATACACGTCAAGTCGTCTGTTTGGACTATTACATGCTGAATTGTGAACTAAAAACAATTTTACTAACCCATATAAGAAACACTGTAGAAAAACGTATGAACGTATATATGCGTGATTCCTACAAAAATGTATAATTGTGATGTTTAATAAATATATGTATATTTGTAATATCTGTGTTTTATTTACTGATTGTCCCTTACGAGTCCCAACTTTTCTTGTCTGCCCGCCAACCTGGCGCCAGGGAAAAACACATTACCCGGGTCAATGACCTCAATATCTATTCTTGTCTTGTCAGGCCGACATAATGGGACCAGGGAAAACCCAAGGGGTTTGCGACACACTGACCTAGTTCACGATCTATTCTTGTCTAGTGAACCGTTAAGTTGACGCCTGGGAAAACCCCGTTGCCCGGGGCAGTGACCTCAATATCTATTCTTGTCTTGTCGGGCTGACATACTGGCGCCAAAGCTGTGAAGGAGGAGGGGGCCTCAAGGCAGGGGAACCAATTACCACACTCTAGCACCGAACGCCATAGCGCGAGGTTCATGCTGCTTGTTCAGGGACAGAGCCTTGTGAAAGAAGAGCCAATGTTCATTATACCTCCGACCGCCATAGCGCGAGGTTCGTGCCACTGCCTTCATGCTCCCCCAAATAAACTTACAACGCCCTAATCAATGAATAAAAACTCCAACACCTCTATACTACCAATTAATTAATTAACAATAATCAATTAACAATAATTAATAATTAATCATCAAGAACCAACATGTCCTGGATTGGGGTTGAAGGGGAAATAGGAGGAGGAAGAGGAGGTGGTAGGATGAGGGGGGAAAGTAGGTCAGGGGGTGGGGGAAGGACGCTATTTATAGCAGCCAATAAGAGAGCGAGGAGGCGTGGACACGTGACCAGTTTCGGCCAATCAGCTACGGGGTCAAAGTGATTTGATGGGCCATACTAGACTACTTAAGTGTATTATTGTGTGCTCTTAACACTATGTCTCGGGAAGAGAACTGGTCGCCACTCAACAGAACAGCAATTTCATTAATTGTGGGTGCATTATAGCCTCTCTCATGTTCGCCACGTGGAGTTCGATCAGCATGGATGACAACCATATATTCTTCTTGAGACCAGTTCTCTACTGCGGTTTTAAAGGTATTTATCAAAATGTTGTGGTTATGTAACATTCTTTGTATTTCTAATACCCTATTTCTTTCAACTCCTCGAATGTATAGGCAATGACGGTTTACTTAATTAACTTGCAAGGATTTATGCTGTTCGTTCTCTGTTGGAAAAAGTGAACCAATTTGATGATATATCTGACCTTGTAAAGTAAAGGTTGGCGAAAACCCGGGCATTCTTATCTCCTTATCTACTCCAAAAGATGTCATTTGAAAGCATGAGTTATACTTTCTAATTCTATCTAAAAAGCGCTGTCATTAATATGCATAATATAAATGTAGAGTTTTCAGAGGTTGCTCTGGTCCACCAAGTAAATGAAGTGAAACTTTGCCATTAGAACAACACATCCCTGCGGTCTCATCTTTCCATTTTAAAGCATCACAATATTGGCCTTTTTTATTCATAAAACTAACAACAATTAAAATATGAATTTTGTTATCAATTAAAGGATCGTATTCAAATCCAGAATTATTAAATACGGACCAACTGTTAAGAATAAAATTTCGTCGGCGTTCAGTTTGCATTTCTGCATGAACGATTCTTCTCTCCTGCGAAGGTTGTATAGTTTCTGTTACTCTAATTTCTGCCTACCACTAGGCTTGTTCCTCTAAACGGAGCTGCGTTTGAAGGGGCGTCTCAGTGGCTCTCAAAGCTATCTGGCGTTCATCTTGCTAATCTAAACGGAGCTGCGTTTGATAAGGAATCTCAGTAGCTATCAAAGCTCTCTGGCGTACAGCTTACTCATCTAAAAGAACTGCGTTTGATGAGGTGTTTCAGTAGCTCTCAAGGCTCTCTGGCATTCAGTTTGTTCATTAAAACGGTGCTGCGTTTGATGCGGCGTCTCAGTTGCTCTCAAAGCAGCTTGGCGTTCAGCTTGTACATCTAAACGGATCTGTGTTTGAAGGAGCGTTTCAGTAGCTCTCACAGCTCTCTGGAATTCGGCTTGTTCCTCCAAACGCAATTGTGTTTGAAGGGGCTTCTCAGCTGCTCTCATAGATGCCTGGAGGGTGGCTTGTTCCTCCAGTCTTTCCTGGCTTTGAGAAGGTGTCTCAACAGCTCTCAAAGCAGCTTTTCGCTCCGCTTGTTCTTGCCTCCTTAATTCGGCATGAACGGGGATTCTTGGGATCGAGCAATTTTTAGCTGCCTGGGCTCGCGATGAGCTCCTGGATAAGTTAAAATTACGTTTGCGAGACATTTCAAAAAAGAAAAAGAAAAAACTTTATTTCAAGAAAAAAATGTATACCTAACCTAAAAATTAAAACAAACAAACTATTGCCTTAAAGGTAAAAAAAATAGAATTAGACGTAAGATAACTAACCTAAAAATAATAAATGATAAACTATCGCTCAAGATAAAAAAAAGGAACAATATAAATTGAAAATTTAAAACAATTACAATATTATTAAAATAGGACTAAACATAGATGAATAAAAGGTAACTAATCAATCTTTGTAAACAAATGAATCGCAAGCATGTATTCTTATTTCCCATCGATGCGTTCCCCCAACTCCCTTTCTTCCCTTGCTCCAAACTTCACAATTATGAGTTTAAAATAACCATAGATAATATAAAACGATACCGCGTTTTAAAATGTGCTCAGCGTCATCTATCGGTGTTAGGAGTAATAAAATCTAGTATATTAAATAGTACAAATCGATATCGCGCCATCTATCGAGTTATTATAGTACTAAACGTTAAAGGCACTTTAGTAAAATTAATGTTTTTATTTGAGTTTATCACAGTATAATACCAAACTTATTAAGACAATTTTGTCATTTACCATAACGGGATGAACAGACAGAGCTTAATTAGCTGAATGTAATTATTTTTAATTATTTTAAGATAAATGTGCCAAAAATAACTTGGGAACAAATTTTTATTAATCATTTTAAGATAGATGTGCCTAAAATAACTCGAGAACAGATTTTAATTCGGGATATCAGATTTTTTTCCGGGATACCGCAAGTCCCTTTTTCTGTACACCAGGCATCATGTTTCAATTCATGTTCATATCAGTAGGCCGAGTTGTTATGTATGATGACCGTCTAAAAGTTTTTTTTTCTTTCCCTCGGGAACAATACTGATTTTCTGGATGAAAGGTACCCTATGTCCTTTTCTGTCTCCCTCGGTAACAATTTTTTTCTGGATGAAAGGTACTTTATGTCCTTTTCTGTACCCATGACAACGTGCATGCAAAATTTCATGATGATCGGTACAGTAGTTTAGGCGTGAAAGCGTAACAAACAAACAAACAATCAAACAAACAAACAAACTCACATTCGCATTTATACTATTATTAAGGATAGTAAGGATGAATAAATAAAATAAATGATACGGTGCACCGCAAAACTTTCTCCCTCTCTTATCTGAAAATGGAAATTTACTAAAAACTCGTAAGATTTGTGAAACGAAATAATAGGTCTATACATTGTTGTAAGAACCCTACACCAAAGACCGTGAATTAAATAACATTCACTGTTACTTACACTATGGCATTAAAAGCTAGGAACATTGTTACAGAAAATATTTAGAAAAAAGAAACATCTTTGTCCAACCAAGAGAAAAAGAATCAAATCCATTTTAAGACCTGAATTAAAAACAATGTATGTTTGTCTATAGCTCAACTATTATTGATTTTATAAGAATATAGTTCATATAAAGGATTTTTATCTTTAATAGTATTACAACTTTACAATGATAAGTCATTTCATATCTCAAGTAGTTGTGGATAAATTATGAAAACTGGAAAATTTCCCTCAGGTAATTTACTATCAAAATCATGTTCATGAAAGAATTAGAGTTGCCATTTAGTTTATAGTGATAAACCGTGTTTAGATATAAAATTTAATCAAAATCGTTACAGTGAATTTCTAGAAAATAGATTTGTTCTATTTTTCACGTTGGTAAACACTATTAAATTTAGTCTTAGATAGCTAATTCCAAATACGACTCGAAGAGACCTTAAGGAATCCCCAGCTACCAAGTTTTAGTCCAATCGTAAAAATAGTTTCGGCTCTAGCCTGAGGTCCAGCCAGACGGACAGACAGATGGCATTGCAAAAACAACTTTTTTATTTCGGGGGGTAAGGGGGGCCATGAAAAACTCGCATTTATCAAAGTCTTGAGCGTGATTATTTTTTACAGTCACAGTAAGTAGGGGGAAGTCCCCTAACGTCGGATGGCACCTAGTACCGGACACTCATACTATTTCGGCAACTCATAAAGCCAGTGATTCAAGGACGGTTGAAAGGGGCGCGGGGGGATGCAGCAATACCAAGTCACGGGACGCTGTTTGCCAGTGACGCACGCGACAACAGTGGGGGCGGTTGTTTGCTGTTATTGGCGGGAAGACACTGCGTCACATAATATTAAGGCGAGTGTTACAGTTTAGTATTTGTGATCAGTTGTTTATGTTTATTTTTAATAAAGGTAGAGTTCCATTGCTGCTCGTAATCTATAAATGTTTTTGAAGATTTCCAAAATAGTTTTGATATGGAATGTATAATTCTGTCGATTCTCTGTCCCCTAGTGCCTAACTCAAAGTAGTCCCTTAATGCCGGACAATGAACATGTTACTTTTTCTTGTCAGTATTTATACTTTTTATAATAATTGCTATACGATTTTTCAGAGGACAGAAGAACGGAATAAAATTGAAATAGCAGAGAAGAAAAAGAAGGGAAAATGGGACCAAACAAGTTCCCAAACTGTGATTAGTAAGGTTTTGACTAAATAACTTACTTTGAGAGAAGCTTCGTCGCACTACAACATTCCAAAATGTACTCTACATGATAAAATATCATCATTGAACCGTGGGGAAGAAGTGACGTTGCAACCAAAGATCGATAGATTCACTAACACATTTTCACCCGAGTGTGATTAAGTTTTAGTGGACCACGTCAAAGATTTGTCAAATAGATATTTGCCGCTGATGAAAAAGTAGTTTTTGAAATTAGCTTTTGACTTGGCTGAATCTATGAAGATCCCTCATCGCTTTCACAAAGAGAAAGGTACTACAGGAAAACATTTTTACTGTGATTTTATGCAGAGACATCCTGACATATCGCTGCGATTACCAGAGTCGACAAGCATGATGCGGACCGTAGGATTTAACAAACCACAAGTAGATCTCTTTTATGACGATCTTAAAAGACTAATAACACTGCACAAATTTCCACCTTCCAACATTTACAACTGCAATGAAACTGGAGTAAGCTGTGTGCATAAGCATCAAAAAGTTCTTGCTCCAAAGGCTGTCCGTCAAGTAGGAAAGCTCACTTCTGCTGAGAGGGGCAAAAATATAACAGTCTTGTTTTGTATGAGCGCTAACGACCACTTCATACCGATATTTTTCGTGTTTCCAAGGCAAAGAATGAATGATAGAATCATGATTAATGCTCCGGCTGAAAGTGTGGGCGAGGCCCAGCCAAAAGGCTGGATGAATAGTTATTTCTCCCTACAATGGTTGCAGCTGTTTGTAAAACACTCACATACAACTAAAGAGAACCCTGTGCTGATTCTACTGGATGGCAACTGCAGCCACAAGACACTGGCAATCATCATTTTTTGGCGCGAAAACCACATTAATTTGATAAGCTCACCGCCACATACCACGCACAATCTCCAACCATTAGATATAAAATTCATGAAACCATTTAAAGATGCCTATAACCAATGATACGACATGTGGATGAGAGAAAATGCTGGATCTCAGATTACCGACTACGACATTGCTGGTCTTGTCAATGAAGCGTTCACAAAAGTTGCTTGACTGGATATTGCGAAATCTGGGTTCAAATGCACAGGTATTTACCCATTTGATAGACATTTATTTTCCGACCTGGATTATTTGACAGCCGACATGACCAATATGCCATTAGAAGAACCAGGAACTTTCTCAAACACTACGGATAACAGCGGAATGGGTCCATTATCTTCCGCTGATTTAGCGATAGCTGAAAGCACCACCATAACTTGCGATTTGGTCTCAAAAGAATCCACGAGGCCTCAAGGTTCTACCAACAAAACAAGAATCAGCAATACCAAGCCATCGACTAGCTTTGATCCAGATATTATTCAAATTGTCCATAAATTGTCTCCATTACCAGATGCTATAAAAAAAGATCAGCTGTTCGGAAAAGAAAATGTGAAAGAAGTGAGATTTTGACATCATCCCCATACAAAATTGCTGTAGAAGAAAAAGATAATGAAAAGAATGCTAAGGAGGAAAAGAAAACAATGAAAACCAACTTTAAAACTGCAATAGAAGAGGAAGGGGAACAAAGCAAAGGCGCAAAAGCTAAAGGAAAAATTGTAAAGAAGAGGAAACAAGCCAAAGGGGTAGAGGCCAAAAACAAAGATGAAGGGAAAGCTATGAAAAGGAATCATCTCACACAGAAAAAACTACTTTCGTAGTGTGCTTAGAGGACTACGACGAAGACTGGATACAGTGCTCCAGCTGCCAAGGGTGGGCTCATGAAATATGTGCTGACATTCCAGAATGTTTAGACGCCAATATATGTGATTGGTGTCAGATGTTTTAAAACTGTCCGATGATAGGGGTTCAAAGTGAAGTCTGTCCGGTACTAGGTGCCACTTGCAGAGACTGCGTTTATTTTCATCAAAGTTTTATTTAAGTTTTTTAATATGTTTATAAAGAAGTTGCATTTTTGTTTATTTATTTTGATTTTAAAGTTTGTTTACTTATCTAAGTAGTAAATAAAGATATATTTTTCGATTTTTTTTCTTCCTAAAATTCTTAAGTGTCCGCCACTAGGAGACTACCCTCCAAGGTGTCGAAAGAAAGTAAAAAGCAATCATATATAGAAAGAAAGGGATGTGTTTGCCTATAAATATATATATTATCAAAAATACTATCTTATTCGATTTAAAGAGCATACCAAGTGTTGTATATATAGCCCCTCCCCCCTCCACCTTTCAAGCTGAGCCAGTGCTCAATATGTTTGCCCTTGGTCCTGACCGCGTCGTCTGTTAAAAAGATAATGAACCGTTCCAGGCGCGGGTGCATTCAGTAAAAAAAAAGTCCCAAGGCTAACTCTCCTTGGCTACTTAAAAATTCATTGAGTGTTGTCGATTGAAGGCGCACCACAACGTAAAGCACATAGAATGCTCTCGCCAACTTGTTAAGAGTGCCATTAAAGCTATTCAACCTTGATTAACATTAATACAACAATGTGTGATGCTACTCTTAATACGCTCCGCTCGGACGAGCATAGTTCACAGAACACAAGTTGTTCAAGTGGCCTTGATTTGAATTTATTCTTGTGCACCGCTTCTTTCTACTAGTCCAACTTATCAGCATATTCTTAGCTAAAGACTGGCACACTAGCTTGGAATGTATTACCGATTAGTTTTTCCCCCATTTTACCACAAAACTAGTAGAAGTACTTGGCGTCGCTTGGGGTAACCAGTAAATATATTACATTGCTGCACTAGGCAACGGTCTTTGATTCAAACAGACAGAAAAATACTTTCATTTAATTCATTCCTACCCAGTTTTTAATATATTTAAGAAAAATCTAGCCAAATATATAACATTTCAGCTTTGATGTGCACATGTTTGTGTAAGGGGGCTATTAAATTTAGAATTTAAGCTTTCTTCGTGTGGTAGATGTCACGCAATGCTCACGAAAGAGAAACAAACGAGATTTTCATTTTATTAAAATAGGTAATGTTGAAATGAGCAGATTCCATGCAATTAGGGCAATTATTGTGTGGTGAATAAGGAAGGTATAATCTACAGTAAAGTACCCACATTTGGCGTGAAAATAAAGTGGGATTTTATAAAACTAGCACCTCCAGAACACCCGACCAGGAATCGAGCACTAACCTTCCCGTCACTGACATTCTAGCCAATTACAAATGCAACCTGCTTCAATGGCCATTTTGTCTAAGGTGTCACACTTTCAATAGACTGGAATGGTGGTGACGGAGGGATAAGGGTGTGATCCCTGGTTAGATGAATTGAAGGTTGTTTTCCATTCCAATTCCACGCAAATGTGGGTAAAATTTATCTAAAATTCAACCCTCATAATCATTAAAACATAAACGTAATTAGTAGATATGCGTACAACCTTACAGGTAGTAAGATGCAGTGTTAAATACATATACATTGTGATCAGCGATGAAGGTTAAGCAACCTTCACTTTGGTCAAAATGGTCGTATTAGAAAGATTATCTGCTCATTTAATTCCTGTGTAGTGACTCAACTTAGATTAATCCCCAAGCCAACATGGCTACCAGAGCATATACCATTAATTCATTCCCCTGAAAGCGATGTCTAAATTGCATAAGGATGAACATAGCTACCAGAGCTCAGAACATTAATTCATTCACTTTAAAGTGGTGACTAAATTTGAGGGCTTGGTGTCAAAGAACCTTAACTACAAAATTTTGGTTTTTGAGCTACAAGTTATATAACTAAGTCCTATCGTGTGTCAAAAAATTGTATCTCTAATTAATATGGTTTTCATAATAGGTACAGGCTTAACTACAATTCAAGCAAGTTTAGTTAGAGTGAAAGAGTTGTATTTCTGGTTAAGTCTCTTTGACTAGCTTTGTAGTACTCATACAGAGCTAGAGACATTGATACGTATCTTGCTTGATACAAGGTGGTTTGACATTAAAGGACTTAACTAGTTTTCTTGAGGTGAGGTTGGCAGGGCCTTATTGAATCAGCTGATAGCTTTAGTTGGGTTTTTGTGAAACAATTGATGTGTGCATTTAATGGCTGGGTCCTACATCTTTGTTGTCAAGTATTGTAAATTATTATTTGTATGTATTCTTTATAAATTAGGTACCAGTTCAGAATATACAAACAGAAGATCACAAAGAGAAACGACCAAAGAAACTATTGTATCTTTAAAACAAAGTGAAAGTATGCTAGCTGACCAAATTGAACAAGAGACACCAGAGGGCAGCCCTTGTCCATCCTTGGAATCATCCATCTTAGCTATTTTAGATGATGTGTTGTGACTGACTGATTTAACTTCTGATCATGAATGTGGTTAGAAACCATGTATAGACATAGATTTGAAGAGAAGGTGTTGCAATAACAAGCGCAATTAAAAAAATGCGACACCAGAGACCTTAATTTAATCTACACTCAAATATTCCAAAGCCCAAGTACCTGAACCTAGATGTTAAACTATCAATTTTGAGTTTAAGGGTATGCTTTATGCAAAAGCATAGCAGTATAGAAGATGACATTGGCGATGACATTGGCCTACAGGCCATTTTATTTTCATAATCCAAATGTTAACAATATTACGTTTTTTATATTGGGGGAAATGCTCAAAAACAACTTTATGCCTAAAAAAATTGAATCTATGCACACGAAATTAATATAGAATTTCAGAGTATTACACTCATAGTCAAATATAAAGACTATTCATAATAATTTATCCTGACTAATCTATATACGCGCCAAAAGTTAAAATATAGTGAACAATGATTAAAAAGAAATTAAAGTTGGTAAACACGTAAATTAGAAAGTCTATTTGTATCACAACTCATATCTTATCCATATCACCTAGTGGGATTATGCTCCTGACTAAACACCTGGTTATATTAAAAAATAAATGGAGATATGGTTACTGTCCAACAATCCGAGAGGCCGGGCAACCTACATAAAGGCTTAATATATCTCTTACAAACATACTGAGTGTATAATAACGGTTGGCAAACATCAATTGAAATTCTCCTTGGGTAGTAATTGAAAGTAAGATAACAATACAGATGTTTCATTTAGAACGCCTAGCACAGTAAGACAGAAAGCTAACCATAATATTGTGCCATATACCCTACAAAATTTGACTTGTTTATACTATCATAGAATCTAAATTTAAGCAGACAAGTCCAAAAAAAAAGGCCTCGATTCATAAAAAATCTAATTATCCAACAAAACTAAGCTAGTAAAATTATTCCTAAAAATATTATGCCGAAGCAAATCCAAATTAGGTCCCTACATATTTAAGCAACACTTTAACAGTTCCTCAGATTTACAAATTATATAAAGTTTTTCCAACATAATGGACACTTACATGTAGAAAGATCCTACATCCTAAAAGCATCAAAGTGTGCCTGCTCTTTGCCGGGTACACGCTTATATTCAGTTTTGAACAGTGGGTAAAATATAGAAGGGGGGATACACAAGTTCCATGATGTCACTATCAGTAAGTTAGCACGAGTTCCCCTCATTGACGCCTGCGCACAACGCCAAGAGGGAGATAATACGGTACAAACAATATACAGGCTGGCCCACTGAAAATTAGCCCGCCTCTTATATCCAGCAGGCACCTCACTCTGAATTTGAGGAGGTCAATCCCCTTCCACCCATATTGTGACATAAAGAATGAGCAAGTGAACTGCTTGTCTAAAGCTTTATTGACTCATTCTTCATGTCACGATATCGGTGGAAGGGGATTGACCTTCTCCAATTCAGATTGAGGCACCTGCTGGATATAGGAGGTGAGCTACTTTTCCGTGGGCCATCCTGTACATCGAAACAATATTTAGTTTCTATAAAATGTTTTTTAAAGTCCTAACATCGAAAGCACCAGACACTTCTAGATGTGTTATACTATTCAACCTCACATCCTACAGGTGTTTTAAAAGTTTTAAAATAACAAACCCCAGCCTGAATTTACACACTCTTTCAGAAAAATTAAATTAACTAAGAAAATAAATTTTTATTAAACTCAGCTATTGTGTAAAAATGTCACGAGATTGTTTTAATCCCAATTACTAGCTAAGTAGTTTTGTAACAGTGATACATTATTACAGTTTGTTCTTATTAATTATGTTGAGCTACTTATTTAACAGTTTAGAAATAAGTTTTGTAATTAGATCTTACATCACTACATTTATTATTTTGTAGTTATTTATTTTTGTTAAGGTAATTAATGTAAACGAGCCAAATGAATATGTGGATGATGAAGAAGAAGATGATGATGAAATCAAGGATCTAATCTATACGCCTATTGATGACGATGCTTTATATTCAGACTCTTTTCCTTCAAGTTAAGATGTTGTGAGTATTTTATATACACTAATTAATATTTTATATGACTAAGATTGTATGGATATTTTAAAGGATAAATTATATTTTTTAGATTGCTTAAAGTTCTAAAAATATTCATGTATTTTTCAGACTCCAGTCAAACGAAGAAAAAATTCCAAAGTATCTCCAAATAGCTTTTACAAACTACAAAATTTATCTCTGCTAGATTTTATGCCAGTTTCTACAAATATAGAGCTTAAGCCTACAAATAAAACATCAGTTCCTATTGAATAATCTTTTGAAACAATTGAGATTGTTTTTGATACAGACGAAATTGGTAATAACTTAGAGCCTGAGATTCCTCATGTAGAAGTGGTAGCTCATTTGAAAAAGAAAACTCGCAATAAATGGGCTAACCCAGATGGATAGCAAAGTAACAGTTTAAAATGAAGATTCAATCTGGAAAAGCATATGTGACTTGATGTGTCAATAAAAAAGAAGCTAAATCTGTTAAACCCCAAGACTGTACTAAATGTATTCGCAAATGCAGTTCTAACTTCAATGAAGAAGATAGGAATAGAATCCACACTGAGTATTGGAAATTAGCTGATGTAAACAAACAGAGGCAGTACCTAAATTCATTGATTCTTGAAAAGGAAAAAGTAATGATTCGTACAAAATCTGAAGCTTCTAGAAGACAAAACACCTAAGTCTTTCACCTAGTCAAAAACAAGGAGTCAATAAAAGTATGCAAAAAGTTTTTTTTAGCCACCTTTAATATATCAAACACTGTTGTGAAAAATGTACTAAAAACAAGGAATTTCTGTAACATGGTTGATATTGAAAAACGTGGACGACACACTCCAGGAGTAAATAGACCTGATAGTATCCAAGAATACATTATAAAGCACATAAATTCATTCCCAAAAGTGCCATTGCATTACACACGTAAAGACACAAAAAAAGAATACCTAGGATCTGATCTGAATGTTTCAAAAACGTACAATATGTATGTTGAAAAGTGTGACTCCGAAAATGTTGTTCCCTAAAAACTATGGTTTTATTGTAATATTTTGATAGTACTTCAATTTATCTTTTCATGCACCCCGAAAGGACATGTGTGACCAATGTTACAAGCTTGAGCACATGATGGAAGAGATCAACATTTTAAATCAAGAGAAACAAGACAGCCACTTTGAAAAAAACCCACCTTACTTTCAAAGATGTATTTCAAATAAAAGCAATCAATGGTGAGTGCCAATTTTTGGCAGCTAAAAAAGCAAAGACAATTTTTTATAAAATAAGACTGGCTGTATACAGCCTAACAGTATACGATGTAGTAAAACGAAAAGCGTTGAGTTATATGTGGCATGAAGCCACTGCTGGCCGAAGCTCAAAGGAGGTGGCATCTTGCCATTTTGATTATTTGAAGAAGTCCACCCAAGATTGTAAAGAATTTGCCTTCATGTCAGATACATGTGGCGAGCAAAATTGAAATGTCATTGTATTCAAAATGTTTATCTATGCAGTACAAACACTGGACATTACGATTATAGATCAGCTATTTTTTGGACCGGGCCACTCCCAGATATAGTGTGACTAAGTTCATCCCCACATTGAAACAGCCAGCATAAATATTGAGATATATGACCCATCTGATGGTATACAGTGGCTAGACTTGCTTCAAAAGAAATAAAATATGAAGTCTAAGAATTAATCAATCTGAAGTATATGATTTTAAATAGTTGCAGGAGGAAGTTACTAAAAATAAAAAAAGTTGATGTCAATGGTAAAACTGTTCGCTGGCTAGATACAACGTGGTTTCAATACAAAAAGCGCGATCCTGGTAGCAAATATTTTAAGTATGACCAAAACGCATCTGCATTTGAATCATTTAAAGTATCTCGAAGAGAACGTAGGGGCTTCTATATCAGCAACATGACTTTGAGCCAAGCTTACCATGACCCCTTGAAAATTAAAAAAAGAGAAGCTCTAGGACTTATTGGAGTTGTGCTCCAGTGGTGCTATAAGAGAACAATTCCACAATTTTTACAGACTTCTACAAGAAACAGAAGAAATTGATGTATCGTCAGATGAGGACTTAATAAAGTTTATTAGTAGACCATTACTGGGAAGAGTCTAAACCATGTTTTTAATGAGTGTTTTTACAAATCTAAATAAAAACTTTTTTATACTTTGTTATAAGTTAAGTTTAATGTTCACGTTTCAATATTTGTTTTTTTAAAACTTAAAAATTATTTAAAGATATGATTTATAGTAATGTCTGTTAAAGTAAAACATGATGAATAATGAAAAATAATATAATATTGTTTTCTTTTCAATGAAAAATACTTGTTGGTGACAGCAAATAATTTTAATCTAGTTCACCTTATATCAATGTAAACTTATATCAACTCCATGTCAAATAATCTTATCTCTGTAAATAAATGATAAGAAATTATTTTAAACACCTTAAAATCAAGTTTTTAATGTAAAATGTTTTGCATTTGGTTGTAAGATTATATGTTAACAAATAAAATCGATAATTTTAAAATTAAGGAATTATAAAGCTATCTTATGATCAATAACAATTAAAAAAACAACTTATTTTGCATTTCCTGAAAAACTTAGATTTTGTCGATAAGTCTTTTTGGCACCAAGACCTATTGCCTAAGGATGAACATGGCTACCACGGCTCAGTTTATTACCAGGTCTTACTACCCGTTCGGGTTATACGCTTATGTACTAATTACGCCAATGGTTTTAGGAATGAGAACCGTTATAATTTGAAGAAGTGTACCCACATTTGTATGGAGGAAGAGTGGAAAACCATTTAGGAAAAACCTCCCTTAGTACACCTCACCGAAAATCGAACCTTGATTTCCTCGTCATCAACAGTCTAATCTACTACGAGTATAGCACCTTAGACCAAGCAGCCATCAAAGCGGGTCCCAAAATAATTACAGTGTAAAAATATTTATAATAAAAGCCAAGACTTAGATATTGTCGTAATCTACAAAAGTATAAGTTCAAATAAATTTAATTAATAAATTAAGTATTGAGGATGAATATCGTTATGATTAACACTTTCAAGTACCGAAATATGTCAGATAACTAAGGTTCCAGTAATCTCCATCATACACTGGAACACTGAAAGGAGTAACGGAAACAAAGATCTTATATAAGACTCGGATAGATTTTTTTTATAAATAAATAGTACGGAACCCCACACAGACTTTCTCGATCTATTTTTTGAAAATGGAGATATTTACTCAAAACTCGTAATATATTTGAAACGAAATAATATACACCAGCAAACCCAAGCATAAATTGCACCATACTTATGTAAAAGTCTTTTTTTTAGTGCCAGTTTTAAATTTTATAATTTTGATTTTAAAGAATTAATGTCTTCATTCGTATGTTTGGACCGATATAAAAGATCAATGTTGGGTCTACAGGGGTCAACACTTCGTATTAAAATTTCAACGTCCTGTTAAAATTTCGACATTTTATTAGGTGTTGCAAATCTTCATGCCATCGCATTGCTATTAAATTCTTCATTTATAAATTTTGACCAATAAAAAATGTAAATATTGACTATTGAATTTAAAATGGATATATATAATTGTTGAACAAACATTTCTCCAAGGAGGTTTAAGGAAAAACAACATAAACTTTTAGAGACTTACTTATATTTAATTACTTTATGGCATTGAAGAATTATTGCGTTAAAACTAGTATCTTTTTACAACTAATGCTCACAAAATTGTATTAATATATTTGCCAATATCTCAGAAACTGTTAGATTTATAAAAATATATTTCATTTAAAAGTTTTTTTATTTTTAATAGTACTACACTTTTGTAACGATAAGTTATTTAGTATCTCAAATAGTTACGGAGATATGGAAGTTTCTGCTTCTGTAAGGTACTCTAAAATTTATTTTCATGGTAAAATGAAAATAGCCAGTTTATTTATAATCCTTTTCAACGCCCATATACGAATTTTAATCAAAATCATAGAAATCATTTTTGAGAAAATCGTTTTTTTCTCCTTTCGTCCTCACTTAAGCTACTCTTAATTTTAAGTTGAAATAGACACACAGACAGATGTCATTGTAAAGAACACTTTTTAGGGTTTGGGGGTCTTGAGACGTATACATCCATCAATATTTCAAGTTCGATTTTCTTTTGTGATCGAAATACTTTTACCTTTTGTGTTTGAAAAGTTAAAATATATATACCTATATATATATGTATATATATATATATACACACACACGTATGGCTTGAAAGTTATTGGTTTTATAAAAATATAGTTCTTATAAAATATTTGTATTATAAAGAGACCAACATATTTGTAACGATAAGTAATTTCACATCTCAAATAGTTTAGGCGATATGATAAAAAAAATAATTATAATTTATGCATCAGACCGGAGCCCTTAAAGCCATTTTGCCGAAATATTGAGGGAAGCCATTTTGTTTGGAATATTTAAAAATGTTTAGAAATAAAATTTAATCAAAATACTTTTAACCAATTTAGAGAAAATCAGCTTTTTCTCTTTTTGCCCTTCAGTTAACTACCCTTAATTATAGGATTAGAAATCCAATTCCAAAAACCCCTTGGGCAACCCTATGAAAACCCTTGATACCAAGTTTTAGCCCGATCGGTCAAATAGTTTAGGCTCTAGTTGTAGTCACAAACCGACAGATGAAAAGTCAAAAACAACATTTTTGGATTCGGAGGGTCATGAAACGTAAAGATTCATCAAAATATTGAGTTCGATTTTTTTGACGATTACAATACTTTCCCTACCTGCAAAATAACTAGAAAGTACAAATATAGTTAAATATTTTAAGAAAGTTTTTTATACTGCAACTTTTACAATCCAAGAAATCACCAACTTTCGAATAAATATGTTTTAGCTTATTGTTTTAATATGTTTTATTTTCACTTTCATTAAAAACTAGTTTGTAAATTAATTGTATATTATGTCATGTTTGTTAGTTTGAACAATTTGACTCATACTATATTAAATATAGTCAAGGTTAAATATTTTAAATATCAAAGTGTGTTAAAGGGAAAACAGACAAAATTGAGTATAAACAACTTGTAAAAGTGTTAATCATAACGATATTTATCCTTATATTCAATTTATTAATAAATTTATTTGAACTCAAAAATTTTAAACTATTAACGACTACATCTAAGTCTTGGCTTTTATTATATTCATTTACTCCTTACGAAAGATTCAATTATAATGTTTTCTAAAATGTTATGAAAATAATTTGTAGGGATGAGGAGGTTAATTAGAGGAAATTCACCCGTATTAGTCTGAAAAGGGGACGAGAAAGCCACGATGATAAATTATATGTATAAAAATAACGATCTACCTGCCCGAAATTTTAACCTTAAACCTCCCATCATTGGTGATTTAGTATACTGCCTTTTAATACGTGGCAACCACCATGCATGTTAAAGGAAAATAAACAATCTCATATGAAATAAAATTACATTTAAATATTCTTGTAATATTTATTTTATTTTTAAAGAATTTTTCTCATGTTTATTGACAACGGTGCTAAACTCATCGGGAATAAAAATTGATCAATTCGAAATTCAGTTTCTTCCAATAGATATTGACAGAGTATTGAGCTTACAGTTGTTTTGATCTGTAGTTTAGAGTCTCAGTTTAACTTAAAACAAATTTCTAATAAAAACGTACACTCATTTCTTCTTCAGACTACTTCGAGTTTCCCTAACATTGTCTTAAAATAACATATATTAATTCCATTTTCTGATAAAATTAACATCTAAACATAATTGTAGTATAATTTAAACTGATTTATGTCGTGCTTGAGTAAATTCCTGAAATAGGGGCTGCAAACCTTGGCAGTTGCACTGAGGGTGACCTTTTCCACTATCATTCCAAGAGAATGATGTTGTTTTTCCTCTTAATTAATTATCCTCATATATGAAGGGGGGGATCCAGAGGTGGGGGTGGTGTGGAGGCCACGTGCTCCCCCCTTCCCTCAAGAATTTTGTTAGTATTAACCATAATAATAACAATTAACAAACTTGTATCTGGGACAGCGAGTGAAGGTGAGTCTGAATGATGGAGAAACCAACAGCATAGAGATAGGAAGATAAGTGAGGCAGGGATGCTGTTTGTCACCCTGTATGTTCATATCATATGGCGAGTGGTTGGTCAGAGAAGCTCTGGAGGGATGTGACATTTTAAGGATGGAAGGACGCGTCGTCAACACAATAAAATATGCAGATGATTTAGCATTACTTGCCAAAAATAAAGAGGAATTATCAGGAAATGATGGACCGGCTGGTAGAGATAGGGAGAAGATATGGCATGGAGATAAACATTGAGAAGTCAAAAGTGATGGTGGTTTCAAAAATGAAGAGCCGTTGAAAATCAAAATTGGAAACCAGGAGTTGGAAAACATAGACAAGTTTAAGTACCTGGGAAGTCTGCTGACAAAGGATACCTACTTCACTAAATATATATATATATATATATATATATATATATATATATATATATATATATTTCGAAGATGATGACCAAGTGGCTTTCAACAAGAAGAGGTTATTGATGACCAGCAAGTTGAATTTGATACTAAGGACGGTTGTACACGTACTAATAATGTCAGTGTAGGTGTCGGTGCCGATATCGGTGGAACTGAGTTTATATGTAATCTTATGGCGAGGCTGTACACGATGCCGACACGACAACATTATAAACATTATCGCAGCGACCACCGATATGCCAGAAGTATGCCGTAGGCCCCTTCGATAAATACACCGACATTGATGCGCAGAGCAGTTGCGCACTCGTCTCCTTATGTGGTCTGTGTTTCAAAAGGTTTCAAATAGTTATGTAGTATTGTTGAAGGGTAAAAATGTCTAGCAGCTTTAAGGATGACATTGTGACCTTGATAGAATTGGTAGAGAACAGAGTGTATTTGTGGGAGAAAACAGGGGAAGAGTTNAAAAAAAAAAAAAAAAAAAAACTTCCCTTTTCTCACTGGCCCCATGTTTAGCTCGGCACTTCTAACTTAACTGCCCGCCTCTCACTCACCGACAACGATCCGTTCGGTGTGTGAAAGCACACTGGCTTGTGTTGGTACCGACAATGATCTCGGCGTCGATACCAACAAGAATAATACCAGCACGTGTACAACCGCCCTAAGGAAGAAACTGATAAAATGCTACATTTGGAGCATAGCGCTGTATGGAGTAGTAACTTGGATTCTAAGGAAGATAGAAAATAATTAAATAGAGAGTTTTAAAATTTAGTTCTGTAGAAGATTTGAGAAAATCAGGTGGACAGTCAGGGCGACAAATGAAGTCTTAAGAAGATTAGATGAGAAGAGAACCATTTTGGATGTGATTCTTTGGTACAAAGTAAACTGGATTTGACACATTCTTAGGAGGAATTGTCTTTTTCACGGTGTCATAGAAGGAAAGTTTGAGGGAAAGAGAAGCTTAGGAAGAGAGAGGATTAAAATATTAGGTGACTTGAAGGAAAAAAGAAAATTTTGGGAGCACAAAGAGGAGGAAGAAAACAGGGTGATTTTGTGGTTAAGGCTCATTGATAAAAGGAATGGAGCTGTCTTAAGAGAGAACACCTAATAATAATAATATTAATAATAACAATAGTGAAATTAAACCAATTAAATATATTTTAAAGCTACTGAAAGCTGTATTATCACGTAATATGTCACTATTCAGTTTATTTACGTGTCAATCACTGTCAGTAATTGATTAAAAATTTTAACATATAATTTAAGTGATAAAAAATTAACAAAAAACATAAATAGACTGTGGACTTCTATACGAGTTTTTTCAAATTAATTTTTAAATATATCTCAAATCTACTATCAAATTTCGAAGGATTTCTCCGTCAGAATATTCCAAGGGCCTCCTCGCGACCTGGTCCCGTGATAGTGCCACTCCACCCGTCGTCCCTAACGAAAATTCTGGATACTCCTCTTCATATATATCCTTAATACATACATCCATTTAAAACCATTTCGATAAATGAATCATTAATAAAATAAACGGGTTGAAAAATATATAAGAGCGCGTGAGTGAAGTGTTTTCATCGCAGCGCCTTCAGACATATCTAAGACAGTCCCGCAAAACATCCGTGTCATATGGGATGAGAAAGGCTTCCGGCGCTTTATAATCACGTGTTTGCTTTAGGAGGCTACTACATATTTTATTATTTGCTCGAATGATCAGTAATTTTCATTAACTACTACAAAAATCCAGGATGATAAGGGTAAATCTTTAATAAATACAACACACTGTTCCCGTATAATGAGTCTCTTGTGTTTGAGTTAGTAGTGTTAACTACTCTACAAGTCTTCTGGTGAATCTCATATTGAAATATTTGGTTTTATATAAATTGCATATATTTGAAGTTATATGGCCATCAGTGTTCAACTAACAATACCTTAATGTCACCGGTTCGATTCTTGCCTGAGAATGTCAAGTGTAAATGATTTAATTATTTATTTTACATTGCTTCTAACTTCGTGCTAGTGATATGGCGATGAGAAATATATCATTTTAGAGAAAAGCAGCCTGAAATTGCATGGAGAGAAAATTACAAAATACTTAGGAAGAAAATCACCCTCAATACACCCAGCCGGGATTCTAGACCCGACTTCTTCGTCACTAGACAAACAGACTAGATGAGATTAACATACTCTCAACATGCCCACCTTTTGGGTTATTCCAAAACAGTTGAATAAAATAAATCATCGAGCTTAATTGACGTAATATTACTGTTTTTCTTTATTTTTGGTGCTCACCACGTCTTACCGTCAGGTCTGTAATCCCTCTATTTCATCTAAAAAGGTTGTGTTGGGGAAAGTTGAGTTTATAGTAAATCTACCCGTATTTTAATGGAAGAAGTGTTGGAAACAATCAATAAAAATCCACCCTTAGTAAACCTAACTGGGACTTGAGCAATCAGTTTTCATTTAATTATGAGATTGATGCCATAGATTAGTGTTTTCCAAACTTTCTCCAGTCACATGCTACTTTCAGTGGCACGGCCTAACCAATGCACCCCTTCCGACGCTTTATATACAAAAATAGATATCTGTTATTTTTAAAGATGGGACTAGAAAAGTCAATAGAGCGACCATTACACTACGGTTAATGTCTCATAGTCCTGTCTTATACGCAGTGTGTGGTAGAGTGTCGAGGCTTACTCGACCCAATCGAAACTTGTCTTTTTTAATGCATGCAGCTGGGGGTGTTAATGTTGATTGGGGACAGGGGATGTTAGGAGCTAGCGAGGGGTGGATAAGGGGGTGGGGAGAGGGGAGAGTTAGATTGGCCGGTGTGTGTGCAATTTAGATGGGGCAGGCAGGAAATACTCTCATGTGTTGATATAACATGATGCCTTCGCTTTTTTACACAAACATAAGCTTTTTTTACTATATATAAATATAATAACCCTTCTTAAGATGGGGATTTTGGGGACATTAGAAAACCCAGTGATATTTCAGTTTTTGTATAAAAAACAATTTTTTTTTTAAATAAATAATATATTGCTTCTATAAAATTTTACTTTACATCCATTATTACTTCCGGTCTGTGGCCTGGCAGTTTTTGTTCAAGCCATATATTTTTCACTACCGGCTTGCTAGGCCTGTCATAGCTTCATATGCCTTGTAATATAAGTTAAGACTATGGCAGACACAACATCCAACTCTCTACCGTTAATTATTCATCACTGTTAAAAGGTAAACCAACATTTCACCAAGCTTCCATAGAAATATAGAATTTAATTTTCTTAACATGGTGACCTCACAGTTGTTGAATATTTTTCATGAGCATAGTGGTATTATATGACAAACTATTTCAATTAATGGAGAAAGTTGTCATTAAATTCCATGACACCTTTTAAACATATTAAAGAACTGTTAAGGTGAGAATGTTAAGAACATTAAACTCTATGTTTGTACTAAAACAATGTTTTATTTATTTTTACCAAAAAATGTTTTGATACAAAACACCTATCTCTTCTTGCATCCTCTATATCTCCACCTTAATCGAAGGTTATGTTCAAATCTGATCTTGTGCACGTTGGGTGGGTTTCCACATGATAATTTAATTGTTGTTTCCCCCCCTATTTACACTAATGTGTATACATTTCCTGTAAGTTCCCCTCCTTTTTCTTAAATAAATTCATTATTAATGTATTAAACCTAACAATGAAAAAAGAAAAATAGTGCTTTATACATAATGACGGGTCGAAATCACTTTTTGGTGACCTGGTGGTCTTAGGGTAAGGTGTCAGACTTCTGTGTTGGGGGTCCAGGGTCCAATCCTCGGTCCCGGTACAGATTTATCTGATTTCCAAACCCTTCCTTCACCTCTGACAAGATGTGTATTAATCACAACTTGTGAATGTAGGTAATGCCAGGCCTCCACCGTGGTTCGGATCCCACGTTAAACAACTATCTCGAGAACAACGTAAAAGACAATGTCGTAAACTGGAGTTCAGGAAGTTCTGAACCAGCCTGGTAGCGTGATGGACCCCCTTTTAGAAGGGGGTCCATAAATAAGTATAAAAACTTTTATTGGTTAGAGATATAGTAATATTTTAACTGCTCCTCTAGACAGATTAGCTTTATACCTATGCCCTTGATTAAAAGAAGATATTAGTTTCAAAACTATGCAAAAATCATTTGCAAGAAGAGAGAAAAGAAGGCCTGATTGTTGAAAAATTACCCTTTGTGCAGCCAGTCGGGAATAAAATTACAATCAAAGCTATTAGCATTATTTTTTCATAATTAAAAAAAAAAAACTAATCTAAAATAGTACCGAGTTTTAGCTACGATGACCATCAAACGTACGATTATATACATTTCTCGTAAACTTGATCTATTAAGGTTATAATTGGGTAATTAATAATGTTCCTTCACCTAAATATAGGTCATACGTTTTTATTTGTTAGTTCTAAAATAGGGTTTATCTGTGTTAGTAATTTGACATAACTTTATTAAGAAAAATCTATTTTTAATTTTAAGCTATAATGTATTATGTACAGCCCGATTTAAATAAAAATGAACTTTTTGGCAGCTATAAAAGTTGATACAAAAATGTTCATAAATTTATACGTCGAGTCATGTAATCTCATGCCATCGCTTTTTATAAATATTATCATTACCTATAAAATAAACACTAATGTATAAAGTAAAATGCTATCAATGTTGAACGTAAAACATATGTTTGTATTTTCTAAATATGCCTTCCTAACAGAATCCTACTGATCGTGGAAGAAGGTAGAGTGAAGAATATTTTTTTATATATACATTAGATAGTTATCAAAGGAACCTTAAACTTTACACTGCTCGTTTTTAAGGAAACAATTAATTACCGTCCATTCCTTCGATATAGCTTTCATCTGTCAAGACTCTTTAGTAAGTAGTGTGAAACGAGACAAACAATAAAAAAAACCTTCTAATAACACCCTCTACTGTCTAAGATATTTAACTCAAATTTTGCCTGGTCACTGTTGAGAGACACATTATGGTTCGGATTCCATCTTTCTGCACTAAGCTTCCTTCGTTTTTTATTATTATTAATAATATTGAAGTATAAAGTGGAATGAAACGGACCGGGAATTAAGTCCAGTAATTTTGTAGTTTTATTTATTGTATACAAAATAAAATAAGTATTGATTCATTAGACCTATTAATTTGAGTTTTCTACATACTTTCATCAGTTCTTAAATATCTTTGATGAACATAGTGGCATTTTATGAAAACCATTTTAAATTAAGAGAAAGAGTTGTCATTAAATTACAGGACATCCTTGACAGTTATTCAAGAAATGATGGAGTCACCATGGGAAGAGAATTAAACTCTGTAATGAAGAAATATTTGATGTATTTTAACAAAAAAAAAGTTTTTATACAAAGCTGCCTAAACATTTACTTTTTCTCGCGACCCCTACATCACCACTATAATCTAGTAATTATGTGAACAACAGATTTTACTCCCTCCATGTTATTATCGTTATTAGCTTTAAGATTTCTGTTTGGATATCAATTTAAAATAGATACAATGGTGTCTCCTTAGATTTTAAGAAGAAAATGATCAAGTTAGAGAGAAACGAGAGAAAAACAACTAAATCTATATTCAACTGTAGAGTATGTTCACAGAAAATATCAATGGTTCGCGTGACTTAGGACGTCCGTCTCAAAATATATGTTGGAATTTAAAACACTTCGTTTAGGTTCTCGTTCGATTTGTCTAGAATAATGAAATATAATCATTCTGTGTTAAATATTGAACGAATTCTTTTTCTGAGAGGACTGCCATATTTGAATGGATAAACAGATAAAATAAACATGCACTTTAATTGTAAATATGCCCCGATTAATGTTTGATATAATTTTGGCATGAATTAGACAGTTATTGAAAAACGAAAATCCAGACGGATGGTTGGAATGTCTAACCGTCAAGTTAAAGCGGAACAATGCTTCACTTAGTCAATAAAGAGAGAAAGTCTCAGTAAAACTCTACAATGATCATGACAAACATTAATACATCTAGAAAGTTAAACTAAAAGCACCTAATGAATCAACGTTTTAATTATGTTGGCCAATAAAAGGGTTTTTCTATAGCAAAATGTAAAAATGTGGATCTTGACTCACGATTCCTTCCATTTCAACTTAAAGGCGCGTCACTAGAAGGAGGTCATTAGCGCCATTACCCATTTAATAAATTCTCCAAGAAACCCTGATTTTTTTCAATATTTGAACGTTTATCATATCAGGCTAAGCTCAAGAATATGAAGTATAGCTTAAAGCTGGGGTCGGCAATCAGTCGATTGTAAGGCAATTTTCAGTTGATCACGTGCTTAAGAAAACTATGTTGTATTTTTTTTTACTACTGCGTCTTACTATCAATTCGGGTTATACGCCTATGTACTAATTATGGATAAGAAGGCTCAATATAGAGGAACTTATCCCTCATTTACGTGGAGGGAGCGTGGAAAACTATTTATGAAAGCCACCCTCAGTGCACCCGACCAGGATCGATGCTCAATCTCCATCTTCGGCAGTTCAGTCCTACACGAGAGTAGCGTGTTAGACCATACGGCCACCGAAGTGGGTAAAAGTAGATCTTTGCGTCTTTTAAACTTGCAAATATAATAAAACTTCCCTTAATCGGACCTCTAATATCTGAGACCCAGCATATCCGAAACGGCTAGCCGCATTTTTAATGTATTTTTTTAAATGTCTGAACTGCAAAATAAAGGTTTTACATCGATAAAACCTTCATAGATATACAAATAGAAAAAAAAGGTCCAAAGACAACTTCAAACTTTTTTAAGAAGAAAATATATATTTATTTTGATTGTGTATTTAAATTTGTTTATTGAATAATCATTTATTTAAATACTGTGGGTATTTCAAATACATATACAAAAAATACTTTTCTCTAGTTCCGTAGGCCTATGTTAGGTAATGTATAAACAGGTTTAGCCCCCTTTATTTCGATTATCATACGTTTATTCTCATATGATTTTTGAGAGAGACCAAAATAACCTGGATTGGACCTAATTAATAATCTTAATTTCTTTCATTTGAGTGGCGATGTGTCTAATAAAAGAAAACGTAGAGAGTGAGAGATTTCAGTAATATATATGTCAGTGCAAATTTTGACACAGGAATTGACATCAGATTAAAACTGTTTCTCGAAGATTAGCAATGTTTTAGAATTTTAGTGCTGTGAACCTGTTTCTTTTCCTCCCTTTGTAAGTTATTCGGGGCCCCAAAAGGTTGCTGAGGTTGCTTAGAGAAAATGCAATCTCATTCCATGTAGCGAGGCGTGGAGACCACATTGATAAATCATATTTGGAAATATATCCCCAATAAACCTGACCAGGATTAATCCTTGACCAGCTTGTCACCGGCAATTCAATCTATTGTGAGCTGTATGCCTTGGATCAGCTCTGTGGAAACAGATAGTTATCCAGGATGTACCTTGGAGGTTGTTTACACTTCATACCCTTGATGAGATGATGTGATAGTGAATATAGAGGTGTGGAGTCAGTGGAAATCTTAAACATAGCTTAAGCCCAATTAACCACACCAAGGTAACAATGGGAACAGTTCCTCTTTCAGGAAAAATATCTTTGGTACCATCGGAAATTGAAACCGGGACCATTAGATCAGTAACCAGGTATACTGACTTCTAGACGAAGAGCCCGGTCTATCATTGAGTCATTTTTATTGTTTTTGTCACCAAGTCATACCAACCATTCAGGCTATACGTATATGTATTAATGACGCTAACGTGTTAGGGATGCATAAGATTGAATTTAGAAAAGCTATACCCGCATTTGCGTGGAGTGGAGGTTCAAGTGGAATATCACTTGGTAAAAGCCACCCTCAATATCTGACAGGAGCTCAAACCCCATTATCCATTTTATTATGATATCATGTACAAGGACAACGCATGGGCCGAAATTAGCGAGCGTTTACATCGAACAGGTAGGCATATTTAAGTTTATTACTAAAGTTTACAGGTATGATATAATTTAATTAATGCTGAACGTCAGTTGGGACCAGACCATACAATTTAAACAAAAACCATTCTCTACTAAGTAGGTTTTACTAAGATGATTAAATAAAATATATTATTCTTTAAATTAATTTTGCTGACATTGTCTATTGTTTATGCTTCTTAAAAAATAGTTTTATGTAATATAGTATAAACTACAGTCCATTTATCATTGGAAGAGTGGTAATAGAAGTTTGTTCATTTAGTAAAGTAATTCTTAGGGAAGTATTATTGGAAATGTTTGTTACACATTATTTAGATTATATACTATTACTAAGCAAATTATTACTATTTGAAACATGGGACATTAGTAAATTTAAAACACAGTCTGCCTTAAAAAAAAAGTACTTCTGTTACTTTTCAGTTACAACACTTCCTATGATGAATGGACAGCAGTTTAGTTTATTATATATTTAATTGTATTCAATACATTACATTCAATTTAAGTAAATAAAGTATCAAATCAATTCTGCAGCTGGCTTGCCAGTAACTTGATGCATGGTCTCTCTCCTTCCCCCTTTCCATTACGATTTATATTCCTTCTACACAAACTGTTTTTTCTTCAACTTGCTAGCTTATATTATTGCCAAGATTGACTATTGTTGTATTATTGTTTTCCTTTATGATTATTTCAATCGGGCTGAAATTTTACAGTTATTTTTCTTAGTGTCTAGATGGATACAGTATAGTTTCTGGTTGGAGTTCGATAGTAAGAACAACAATAAAAAATATAATCCAATTAAAATAAGTTTTT
>CABFVX010002752.1:0-35774 GCA_902151425.1 Timema shepardi | reverse complement strand
CCCCCCAACCCCCCCCCCCTCCTCCTTGCTCATAATAATTGTGAAATAGTGAGTGCTAGTGAACAGAGGAAAGATGACCTCTTCTCCAAAACAATTTTATTTTTTAGTCCTGTAAATTCATCTATTTAGGAGAATAAAATACGTTAGGAAAGAAAATGTATTCGGTGAGTTTGAAAGGATTCGTTTTTTTGTGAGGACATTTCTTCCAATTATGGTTAAAATACTTAAAATTTCTAATAGAATGTATGTGTTTACATACACTAAGAGTTTTTATGTAAATCGCTTTAATAAATTACATAAAGATATCTTATCTATTTGCGTTTTTAGTTAAACAATGTATTAAATTACCCACATCGAAGGGAAAATGGACCTAATATCGGCTCATTTAGTTTGAGTTGCTTGTGACAGTGAGGTCGTGGTTCAAATCACGGCTGGATATACTGAAGGTTTGCACAGTCTTTCTCCAAGTAGATGCGTGTACATTTTCTCTTAATTCCGCCTTACTTAACCTTACTCAACCTTACTCCATCAACGAGATTAAAATGTATATTTGAGTACAACCCTAGAGGTTGGTAAGATTATTATTAAAAAATTATTTAAAAATTTGTATGGAACAAATAGGTAGTAAGACACCTTGAAAAAAAGCCCCACATATTCTCTTGTATATTCACTCTCAAGACAGGTTGAAATAGGAGGCTTTTTCAACAGTGTGATTTGCCTTCCATCAAAGACAAGTTGTGATTTATATTTTCTCAACTAAATTTTTGTCCTAGCTTACTTAAAATTAATTCGTTAATATATATTGTTTTTGACATAGCAATAAATAATATTTATTATTTACATTGTTCCCACACCCCAGCCTCCCCTCCCACATACCTACATGTTTTACTACCCGTTATAATTATCATCACTTTTAACTACAATAATAGGTTAATAAATGGGGGAAATACACGCGCATTTGCTTGTAGGGAGTGATAAAGTGTGGGAAACATTTAAGGAATAACCACTCTTAGTACAACCGGCCATAAATCCATCCCCGGTCTCCCCATCACGTGTAAACAAAACTAGTCGAACTTGACTTTCAATCTACGCGTCAACCGATGTGAGTTCTTTTTGCTACTCATGCTACTCATCTAATATGTACTGAGAAACACATTTATTTATGTAGGACTAGTTATTATTTTATAAAATTTAAAAAAATGAGAGAATAAACTAATTATTACTAACCGGACTTGTTAGTATAATTTTTTATTCAATACAATTTTACTTTATCTGTAAATTGGAACACCGGTAAAATGTATTAATATGTAAATTATTTTAATATCTAGTCCGTTTGATGAAATACGATTTTATTTGTGGGGCGTATAGAAGTTGATTACACAAGCGTTGCCTTATATTGTTTTCATGTTTCTGTAAACCGTTACCAAGATTTCTATCGTCCTTCAAGGCCCATTTGTACACTCTTACTAAGGTTTAATAGTTTCAAGGAAAACACAACCATTAGAAAACATGATATTTATCTGAAGCTAAATTAAATTTGAAACATAATTTATTTACACTCCATTTACCCTGAAAGGTAGCAAGTTTACTCTTCTTGTTTCCACTACAGCGCAGCTTATATGGCTATAATATAATCCATAAAGGTGATACTGCGAGATTTCACTGTTCAGTGTACATAGTAAGGCAAAACAATTATCCTTTAATTTATAAAATAAATTGTATTTATCTGGGGGTATTTAACGTTCACTTTCTTATCACGACATATAAACTGATTTAACTCAAAAAACAGACATAGCAGCCAGTCCTCTGGTTTTTAATTCATCACTGTGAAGGGGGAATTCCAATTATTCTAACAATAATAAATATTTAATTCGTCATGCCAATAAATGAACTTGAGAACTTTGACTTAGTATACAGATATGTTACCTACTTAGCCTGAGTATCAGATAGCATAAATTGAAGATTAAGCAGTGATTAAGTTATTTGTGTTTGCGTTGGTCTTAAGAACGCGCATCATATACCAATCAACCCTGTGCTACAGTTGGCTAGAAATCGTACATTTACACGAACACTATTGCACATGGATTAAACATTAATGAAGATAAAGAGTTAATAGAAGTGCTTAATACTGAATATTGTTTAAATATTTCGATGAAAACTGCATTGAAAAGGCCGTTTATGACCATTTTAGAATGGCTTCACATCAAAGGATTGTGCACACATATTTATTCTGACTTTATAAGAGCGTATTGTAGTTATTAACAATAAACTTGGTTGCTTTGGCCCCCACATTCACCACGGAAAATTTCTAGTAATCATTCAAATACGAATACACACCGCAAATTTCTGGCACATAGTGAGTTCTTTCTTTTCCATTTTACTCCCATTCCTCGCGCGAGCCGGAAGTTGAGTTGGACCTGCTATGATGCACACACATGCCCTTAGGCCGGTGAAAGACTGACGTTTTGGTCGCGTTTTAGTCGCTGCAACACAAATATCGCGACCCGGTTGATCTAGTGTATTGCATTTTTTCATATGAGAGGGGTCAGACTAGCGACATGAACGCCACGACAGATTTTAAAACGTCGATGTGAGCGTTTCTTGGGCGTAGTAACTCCTCTCATATGAAACAATGCAATACACTAGAGTGACCTGCGTCACAGTGACCAAAACGTCAGTCTGTCACCGGCCTTAATACCGTTCGTCCACAAAGTTAAAATCAGGGCGAAAGGTGCTTAGAAATCTCGGTTTGATGCGATTGATTTGGTTTGTTGACAGTGTGTTTTTCCACTTTCTCAACATGGAAATGATGATGTAGCTATTTAAATCAAATTCCTTTTAACTAAGGCGTCAACCTCTTCTGGACCGATTTTCTTAAGATGAAAGTTGTAGAGGTTGGGATTTGTACTCCGTCTAGGTTTGGTGAGAGTAGTTTTCTTTTTTATAATTTCCAATTCTCACTCTACGCAAATTCAGGTATCTAAATTCAATATACTCATACTTACTCTATTATTATAAACTGATAGACCATACGGGTAGTAGAGTAAGGTGGGGCAAGAGTACGCGTCGGGTAAGCGTTCGCTTTGGCTTTATTTCTATTTTGGTAAAATAACAGCTGGTCATACTATTTGGTTTTAGGAAGGTGTCATGGCAGCTAGGTTGTCTACATAGTTTAAGTTGAATCTGAAAACACATTTTCAAACAATGTGGTAAGTTGTGATTTTAAGCATTCGGATGTAATTTGACAGTATTTAGCAAACGTAGTATCTACCTAAAATATTTATTAAAACTAATATGTATTCAAAAGAGCTGTTTTTAATGTAAACAAAAGTGTTCACTTTATTTAGGAAGTTTCTCACTAAGTGACAACACTTCCCGGTGAGTTGTAAAACTATGAGTGGGGCAAGGGGCCACGCGAAGGGGCAGGGCTTACCCCAACTCTCGATAACGAGTATTTCTCAATTTATGTTAACCCATTGTGACGCCCATATTGAGCGCAGGAAGCGTGTTCAAATAACAACGATGAGGTCACAAGAGAAACATAGTTTTTATTTTAGTTAGTTAAATTACAATGATATAGTTGTTATAATAGTACATTAAAGGCTTAATGAGCCTACGCTTAGTCTGGCAAAATATTGACTGAGCCACTACAAAATATTAATCGCCCCACAGGGGGATCGTTAGAGTGAATGTTTGATGTCTAGATTCGAATTTACCGCCCAAGGGTGCGCTTACATCCATTAACACAAGATGACTGACATATTTAGTTTTAAGAGCACATGGCATTAACTGAAGTATAAATTAAATATATAAGATAAAATACTCCTAAAGTTTAGCTTTACATTCCTATAGATATATACATGATTTAGCGGCCGAATATTATAAACAGAGATCTCAACAATGGCCGTTGAGTGCTAATCCTAAGTAACGAAGCATAAACTAATAATTACAAATAAGTCCTAGAAGTGTACAATAAGTTCCGCAAACTCCCGTTGCGCTCATGATAACCTAATCTAAAAATTCCATATAAAATACCTTCATAACTAAGTGAACTTATATTGTCTAAAAATACCCAAGATCATATTAATCTATATCTAAGATTCGCTAAGATAAAGGCTCGGGCGCACCTTCAGTTAATATAGGTGTACTAAGTCTAACAAAAATTCCCCTAGAAAGTTACTATCATGAAACCGTGGTTCACCCACGTCAAACCAAATTAAAATCCCTATTCATAACATGAAAAGAAGCGCCAAACAGTAATTTAGAATAATCTTCCTCCCAATATTTAAAGCCAAAGAGAATTTTGATTAATATCTCCAAATATTAGTTATAACCCAGCGCCCTCACCTGGTAAGAGCCAGTGATACAATGAGTACCATAAAAAATGACACCTGCCGTTATATAGCATAAACGGGTCTTAGAAGTTCTCAGTAGAGGGGGAGAGGAAGGGAAACACATAGAACAAAAAGAAGGGTGAAGACTAGCGCTCTGGGCGTACCGTGGACATCCCAGTAGTTACTCGGTCAAACTCGAACATCCCAGAAGCGGATGTTCGCGAAGTCAAGTTGACAACTAGATTGATTGTTAGGGGCTGGGCGAAGCGCTGATTTGGTTCGCGTCTCAGTCAGTCTTCTTTATCCAAGCCACGGGAGTGGATGTGTTGTTGCGTGCCTGTGTGTCCCATTCGACGGGGAGAGGTCTCGATCAGACTTGGTGAGACTTGGTGAGTGAAAAGCCTCCATATTACCGGGTTGTTGGTTTTAGATATTTGTTGTTTGGAACATCGTTACACCATTTAACTATTTTTTTTCTGAATACAAATTAATGCATAGCTCTATTATTACCCTTAGTAGATAGGGAAAATCAGTGGCGAAGCGTGGAATCTTTCCAGGATACCAAAAGGTTGTTTAAGACATATTTAGATAAACAAAAATAAATTAATACATATTTATTTAATGTAAATGTATGTGGTCCAATTTTTAATTCAGGACTTATAAAAAAATAACTAATCGTAAACCATGTACTGAACAAATACTTAACAAAGCTAAACAAATGCTTTAAGATTAATTTTCGAAATGATAAATTACAAAATATCTTGAAATAAGTGAAGCTACTTTGAGAAAACGTTTAAAAAAGGTAAGTTACATTGAATGTAATAGAACTTTTTAAAATTTAAAATTCAGTTTGTAAACTATGATATAAAATATAACTTGAATTTATTTTATTAGTGTTTCAGGGGTTTGGTGTAAACAAACTGGGCATGTTTGCAAAGATATTTGATGAAAGAGAAAAAAAAAGAAAAACTCGGCTAAACATTTCAAGGACCATGATGCATGCTTTTACGGATTGGCATTAAAAGATTTAAGACGATTATTATTTGAATTTGCTGAGACAAATATAATTTAAACCCCATATGATAAAGAGACGAAGCTAGCTGGTAAAAACTGGGCATACAGTTTTATGAAGAAATCTAATTTGACACCCCGTATACCTCAAAAGTCTAGCGTTGCTTATGTGATAGGTTTTAACAAGATTCAAGTGGATGCATTTTTTGACAATCTCAAAGCCTCAATATCGAAATTTAAGTTCCAATTGACTCGTATTTTTAATATGAATGAATCTGGAATAATTACAATTCCAAATAAAGTTTCAAAAGCTGTTGCTAGCATAGGATAGAAAGCTGTTGGTAAAATTGTATCTGTAGAGGGAGGGCAGCTTGTAGCCATTGTTTTTACTTTAAGTGCCAGTGAAAATTATGTGACGCCTGCGATAATTTTTCCAATAAAAAACAGAAAAGAAGCGCTTATGAATAGAGCCCCTCCAGGTTCAACTATGATGTGTTCTGACAGTGGGTACGTAAACACTGAGCTATTTAAAGACTGGTTAAAACATTTTCAGAAAAATGTAATGGCAGGTTTAGAGAACCCCGTTTTGCTTTTTGTAGACAACCATACTGCACATATGAGTTTGGATGCTGTGATCTTCTGCAGAGGACTTTGTATTAATCTCTTGTCCAATCCTCCGCATAGTACTCACAAGCTGCAACCTTTGTACAGATTTGTTTAAGTCACTAAAATATTTTTACTCACAATCTTGCGACCAATGGTTATTGAGTCTTCCTGGGCGTAAAATTTCCCAATTTAAAGTCGCGCAACATTTTGTCAATGCCTACCAAATATGTGCCACAATGACTAAAGGTATTAATGGATTTAATATGAGTGGTATTTTCCCTGTTAGCCGTTATGTATTTTCAAAAGAAGAGTTTATTCCATCAGCTGTCACGGACCAATATAATGGCTCATCAAATGCAACATCTGAGACTCAGACATCAACATCTTTGGCTGACAAAAGATATTCTCAACCATTAACATCTTTGGCTGCCAAAATATATTCTTAACCACCAACATCTTCGGCTTCCGCGATATATTCTCGAACATCAACATCTTTGGCTGCCACGAGAGATTCTCAACCATCAACATATTCGGCTGATACAAGATATTCTTAACCATAAACACCTTCCGCTGCCAGAACAGATCAATCCTAAGCCCTAGGACATCAACATTTGTGGCTGACATAACAAACCATAAACCATCCATCTCTTTGGAGTCTGTATTAGTACCTCAACAACAAACGACCTCTCCAGTAGACCTGATACCATTCCCTAGAAGAACAAAAAATCAAAATAAGAAAAAGAGAGGGCAAAAATCTCAAATCATAGCAGGGACACCATTTAAAAAAATCTGCGAAGAACAGTACGAATATCCAGTTCTAGAAGACTGGGTTTAATGCAAGAGTTGCAAAGAATGGTGGCACAAAGCTTGTTCTAATTATGAAAGGTCAAGTGAATTTATGTGTGATTATTGTTAAATATGTAAGAGTCCATATTATAAAATATTGTTATAATATTTATAATGCGTACTTTTACCCCGTAACGAACGTGCTCCTCTTACCCCACCTATAGGGGCAAAAGTATCGTTTTGTCAAATTTTGTAATTTTTAAATAAATTGTTAAAATAATTTTTAGAAAAAATATTAAAAGTTGCTTCTTCAATGACAATAGAATTAAGATATTTATACCCAAAATTGACATAATTTAACATATATTTTTATCTTAGATATGTGTTTAAACGTTAATTGCGTCCTCTTGCCCCACTTTACTCACAAGGAACGAACACATAAATTAACTTCCTTCTACCTGCTATATTATATTAAACAGTATACGCCACTGAAAACAATCTATAGAATTAAATATGACTTTTTTTTTAATTCACTCATATTTTATGATTTTGTAAAATATCTTAAAGAAATGGACACTTTTACTTAAGCATGTGCTTCCTTTTAGGTGATAAATATAGGCCTGTGCATTTACTGGGATTAACTACGACTATAAACTCATCCTAGCTTTGTGTTTTAAGAGGTATTATCCGTGCACTTTCTAAACTAATTGCATAAAACTCAGTTTCCCGACTGTTTTTCTACATTTTTCCGCTTCATATTGGTATCCGTTAAGGTTATATGCTTACACTAATTACGCTAGTGTAATTGGGATAGGAAGGTAGAATTTTTATATGAAATACACCCGCATTCTCACAGTGGCAGAATGATAAACCATTCAGTCAAAAATCTCAGTGCCCCTGACCGGAATTTTAACATCGATAGCACTGGCATCGGAAGTCCAGTCTAACACTAAAGTGACACCCTAGCATTAGATCAACGATGTGTGTTTAAAGTATGTTTGGCTACAGCTTATAATGAATCAAACACTAGGGTATAAGTTCTGTAAGCAGAATAATTACTCATTGAAGCTATGATAACAAATAAGAAAGGAGTGGAGTTAAGACCTTCTTCGGAATCTAACCAGCCTGATAACGAAACAGTCCCGCTGCTATGTGAGCGCCGTTTGTGAAGAGCTCTGAAGTTCACCGAGTAAAAGGGATTTAGAGGTGGTGCTGGCGATCGTTGTGCCTTTCTGCCACTTGATTAAGTGCTAGCTAGCATAGCACTTCCAAAGCTGCTTGTATATGTGTGTGTATGTTGGTTGACTCTCTTCCCCTCTCATACTTTCATCATTCTTTGTTGATCGCTCTCGTAAACACCATTCAGAGTGCGCCTACGACAGACAACTGTAACTGTCACCTCGTTGAGAAGGCGGGAATCGAACTGAACGCACTAGAGAGATTTCCCCAGCAACAATGAGCTACGGAAACGGAAATAGGGGATGGAGGACGTTATTGGAAATACGCTGGTTGAAAGCCTTGCGATTAAAGATGAGAATGGTGAAAAACAGGGCTATCTTCCCTTTTGGATGCCTTTGAACTCATATTGATATTATTTCTTTTGATTTTGCTCGTCTGAGAGCAGTCAAATTAGTCTAGAATTGGGAAACTATCTATTTTATTTGTAATAACAATTTTTTGAACTTGACTCGGTGTCGTAGTTAGCTAACGCGCTAGTCTCGTGTTTAGCTAGATTGCTGAGGACGAGGAAATCGAGGTTCGAATCTTAGTCGGGTGAACTGAGGGTGGTTTATCCTAAATGTGTTTCCACTCTACCTCCACGAAAATGCGGATTCAATTTTTCTAAGAAACTTCAACCTTCCAAATTCCTATCCCATTAGCTTAGTTAGTACTTAAGCGTATAGCCCAAACGGATAGTAAGACGTGGTGCTAAATAAAAAAAAATTGATCCATAATAAACACTGTACCTTCTATAATAATTTCATTCACAGGTAAATAAATGGAACGACACAACCGTACATATTTTCTCATGTAGTTTATTGTAGTTCGTTGCGTATAACCCGAACGTATATTAAGACGCGGTGCTAATAATAATAATAATAATAATATTGTAGTTCGTGACAAAATTTTAAAATTAATGCATCATTAACTACCCTGTAATGATTTGTTTTATATTAACGAACGTACTTTATATCAATGTAAAGTACTTCCCAGATACCCATTATAAACAAACTATCAAATTTTCAAAAATTAATGACTAGTAACCTACGCTTAACGAATTGTCTTTCTTCTCTCCCTACAAAACAAGTACAGTATACACTGTAATTTATGATTTCAAACACCACCCAGATATCCATTTTAAATAATATTATTAGGCTAATTTTTTAAAATTTCGAATTTCCAAAACCCAAACGAGTCATTATTAAACTACCCCTGAGCAAGTTTTTCCTCAAAAATAAGTTCGGGTCTAAATTGAATGCTGTTTGTCATGTCAAACACTCCTCAGATATCCCTTTTAAATAATATAATTCAAACCATTTTAAAAATATTTGGAATTTAATAATCAGATGATGATGAAGAAGATGATGATTATGATAATAGTAATAATAATAATAATAATAATAAAGATACTCAGAAATGTGTCTAAAAATCATTTGAGCTATTTAAAAAATTGAATTTCCGAATATCAATCATCAGTTTGAAGGCTAGAACAAAAATTTAGAAAACCTCCTGATATGTTGATCTCTAGTAACTAATTTTCAAGTTCAAGCAAAACCCGTCCAACCATTTTGACCGTAGCCTCAAGTATAAACGGACAGACAGATATACAGAATTGTATGACCTATTTTGGGGGGCTTGGGGGAACATAACACGTTAAGTAAGATTCATAATAATCTCGAGGTAGACATTTTTAACGATTACTATATTTTCTCTCTATGTTAAAGTAAAACTACAGTAGTGTTTACAGCTTTATGATATATTAGTTTGTTTTTTCCACCACGTCCTACTATCCGACGGGAGTGTATGCATTTAATTACACAAAATATCGGCCTTGTTGGATAAAGGTCTATCAAGAGGTCTCGGGCTCGTTCCCAGCTGGTACCTGGGGATTTTCTCCAAAGAGAAATAATTCTCATGGTCACCAGGGTTCAGTTAATTAGGCTTAAGTTAGGTTATGCTATTAATTGGCTTCCCCCGGCCATACTTGCTCACTATCATTATCCTCTCATCTCATCGAGACATGGAAAGACCCTCCACGAAAAAGATGCATAATTAGTAAATTCGGGCGTCCCCTGGACAGTGATACATAAGTACCTACAACTTTAAATTGTTTAATATATGTTTGCGTAAAACAGTAGACGGGGAGGAGGTGTCGTCTGTTCAGTCTAGCAAGGCCACACACAAGGTATATAGCAGATCCTCAGCCCTATGGAAGTTTCGCTGTGTCCTTGAACCAGGTTGAGTCTATCAACACTTGGGCTCGCTAGTGTCAATGCTGAGTGATTACACCACTTCCAAATGTACACTTGCTAAACAACACCCTTTCAACATGTTCCTCATAAATGGAAAGTCGTAATGTGCAGTTTGCCTAAGCTCTTCGCCGAGGTAGGATAATGTGAAGAGGTGGCTGGGTCGATACCTGAACCTATCATTGTTTAAGCCGGCTGATTGACTCGAGAAAGGTTTTTGTGTCTTCTTTCCAGGGAAATCATTGCTTAAAATGACCTTTTTTAATGCTTCTTTATGTCACCTAGCGATACCTGTGTTGAAGGACTAAAGCTCTCCCACGGAGAGCATCCATTTTAACCTGGAGGCCGGTGTATCCATGGTTTGTGTGCGAGATTAACCAGAGGGCTGCTTAACACGAGCACGTTATTTATAAAGATGTAATTCCATACTTTGAGCCTTATTAGTTTATTTATAAGGTGTGTCCGAATCTTCTAACATTATCATTAAAGCATGAATAATACTTTTTCAGTTTATATTTTGCACATTGCCATTCAAATCATGTGTTATTATATGTTTTTATCTGCTTATTTAGCAAGAGTAGATTCTGATAGACAAAAGAGAGGCTGACTTGACGATCCTCTCTTCATAATTCATAGAAACATGTTTGTTCAATCATTATAGTGTATTACCTACTGGGTTTGTAGCAGTAGGGAGGTGGCACTTGCTTCTATTCGTTTGAAAAATAATATTAACGTAATTTGTTTATGCAGAAGAGGTCGTTTCACCCTCAATAGTTTCTTCCGACAGGTGAGAGTTACCAGAATGGAAGGTTTAAATTATCGTTATCATAGGGCACGATGATTATTCACATCATTCTTTACGGTCCTACTATTTACCCATGGAGATAAGGTATTGTCAAATATTACAAAGGATCACCGACAACCAATCAACGAATTGAATTAACTGTCCTAGTATCATACACTGCAATGACGTGTATAGCTCCATATTTGATTTTACGTTCTATTAGCCATTATGAAAGGATGTCATGAAAATATATTTTCATTCTACATGAAACATACTTACAAAAGACACCGACCCAATCTTTATTGAACTACTAGTTTCATTTATGGCATTAAATTCAATCTTACTTTTCCACTTAACTTCTCAAGAAAGAAAGGTTTACAAAAATAAACTTTCTATGGATTTTATTTCTCTTTATTGAGAGCTAACTTATAGAAGTAATGAAATCAATCTATTTTTAGATTATTTTTAACACCACGTATTACTACCTGCTAACACTATACTCTTGTCTATTAATAATGCTAATGTATTAGGAATTATGAAGTTTGGATTTAGAGGAAGTGTATTCGTATTTACTTGGAGGAATTTTGGAAAACCACTTAGGAAAAAAACCTTTATTACACTCCTGCCGGGACTCAAGCTCCACTCTTCCTGTCATTGGCAGTTTAGTATATTGATAGATTGACACCTTAAACCATATGGCCACCGAGACGTGTGGTATTCACATGCATATTAAGTGTTGGAGGTGGTTAATGTGGATAGAACACTTTTAATGTTTGAAGGGTGGGTGGGGTGGGAGGTATGGGGGGCAAATCTTTAGAACTTTTAATTATTGTTTTTGTAGTATTAAGCATTGGTTTCTTTCTCCTAGCTTATTTTATATTTTATTTTGTTCAGCTATTACAGGCATTCGTAATTTTTAGAAGGGCTTAATTACTATCCATGAACAACAATGGTAGAAATACGTGGATTTGCAGTACCATCTAAATGTCTATGTTAGTTTGTTTACTTATTAGAGTTGTGGTTTGCGAAAAAAAATTGTTAAAACTTTTTTTTTACAGTTGTAAGTGAAAATGCCTTTAATTCTTAACCTCTTATCATTTCACCAAATTACGTTTTCATTTAACTGTCTTAGTAGGCTATATATGATACTGTCGCTCTTTTTTCTCCCAGAGTAAAGAATAGCTGGCCGTTAGAAGTATTGTCTAAACTACAGCTCATCACAACTTATTCTACATCCAAACTAGTCATTTCATAGAAAACGATAATGCTTTGAGTAATACTAAGAAATAAAATGTGATAGGCCTAATCTCTTTCCTATTGATCCGTTTTATTCAAAATTTTAATCTTCAAATCAAACACAGCAGATAACCCTGTTTTTCCTTTCATATACTCTTTTTGGAAATGTTTTGTAAGAATTTAATTAATAATTTATTCTTTACAGTAAAAATGTAAATAAAATAGTGAACCAAAGGAGTTGTATTGTAATTAACAAGATTATAAGTTGGTTTTATGATGGAAACTAACTTAAGAGTATTATAATATAAGGAACGCACTTATAGGTTACATTTACTTAAATTGATATTATGTATGACTTATTTTGGTCAGTTAAATTAAATTAAATTGAATTAAATCTACCAAAAGATGATATTATGTATGACTTATTTTGGTCAATTAAATTAAATTAAATTGAATTAAATCTACCAAAAGATGATATACATATCAATTTAAGTAAATGTAACATCTAAGTGTGTTCCTTATATTATAATCTCACATTTCTCCTTACTACAACTATAATGAATATTACCTACTAAAATAACGTAACGGCAGTTGATTGAATTTTTTTTTATTCCATTAAACCTTCATGCGATTGTTTCTTACTATTTATATCACGTTCTACTTAAGTTTCATTAGAGCAATGTTATTAAATGGTGTTCGTGGACTGGTACTGGTACGTGGGCATGTGGGATCCAGTAAGTGGGCCAGCAACAAAAAAAAAATTAGTTAAATTTATTTAAATCTCCATGTCAAGTAACGAACGAACGATCTACAAATACAAGTTCTGTTGACTTGAGTTTCAAGAGATTACTATGACATGTTTTACCATTTGGCTGATTTAATTAGCAAAGAAAGTAAGTACCTTGATATAACATACTTTCCGTTTGCGCAATGACATTTTTCATCGTTTATCAAGTTTATCAGAGTGGTTTGATTTCTACTTCCCAGAAAAGGAGGATCCATGGAAAGGGACTGAATTGATTCGAATTCCATTTATAGCACGGAGTAATGAGACGCTTGGTTTATTTTACCATGTATTAATAAATAACCGTTCGAGTTATAAGCTTATGTAATAAATAAACTAATGTGCTGGTGATAGGTAAGGTTTAATTTAGATGAAGTGAACCCACATTTGCATTGAGGGAAAGTGGGGAAACCATTTAGGGAAAAAAACACGATCAGTGCACCCGACCATGTTCGAATGCTAATATTCCCATATTCTGCAGTCTACCTGAATGACCTTGCTACTAATGAAGAAATTAAAAATTATTTAGAATCCACAACCTTACTGGCTTCCTTCTGTATCATAGTGAAAACAAAATTTCAGGGTGTTTTAAATGAAATTTCACTTAAAACTCTTTTACCAATTGTCTCGACCAACCTTTTCTAGACTGGATTCTCTCCCATTAGCGTAATCAAGATGAAACATTGTCATAGTGTGGTTATTAATTGTCCATCACAAGTAGCATGGTCCACAATAGAGCCACGAATTGATAAACTTTGCAAACATAAGCAAGTTCTTCTATCACATTAAGTATATTATATGAAATATTTTCGTTAGCAACAATAATCTGTTTACATAAAATAAATTATTTTACAAAGCCGGGCCCTGAGTGCTACGAAATCAATGGTACGACACAATCGAACAAACCTTTTCATATAATGTTTTATAGCTTCAAGGAGAATTTTCGAAAATAGGTTTCTAGTAAGCTACCCTTAAATAAGTTTTACTCATAAAAAACAATCACATCATATTGTTAATCACAATAATCACTCTTTATGTATATTAATTTTAAGCCAAATTATTAAAATATACTTAACAAAATTTAAATTTTCAAAAATAAATTATTTGTATAAACTACCTTAAAATGATTTATTATTTGTAAAAATAAAAACATATTCTTATTTATCATGAAAAACTATTCACAGATTCCCAATATCTTCAAGGTCAATTTCCAAAACATTCCAATTTTCTATAATTTGCTGTGAGTAAGCTACCCTTAAGTTAATTTATTTTAGATAAATAAAGATATATTACGTAAAATAATCTCCCGATACCAATTTCAAAGCCAAATGCTAAAGTAATTTTTTTATTTTTCAAATTAAAAAAATCTTAAATAACAATAATCTGCTTACATTAAAGATTATATTTCCCCAAGCCAGTCCTTGGGTGCTACTGTAGTAAATGAGTATTCCATGCTGTGCGACATGTTTCACTGTTGAATGTTGGTGAGGCATTTCCTTTCCTCCACTGACCGCGGGAGGGTATTACATGAATATAACGCTACTCCCCTCCACTTTACTCTCCTCTGGACCGCAGGAAAGAGTTCTTAGCATTAAAAAAAAAGCAAATGGAAAATATTAACTTCCACACATGGCATAATTATTTTTAGTCATATTATTTAAAGATTTTGTTTGCGAGGGAATAGGAGGACATTATAAGAAAAGGGTAGAAACTTGGAATGGTAATGAATCTTACCTAATTAAAAAAAAAGCTTATATTAAAACTAATATTGATTGTTGAATTGACTATCTTGGGTGGGCTCACATTAGAAAGTCTGTAATAAATATTAGATAAGCTTCACTTGCTCATTCAACCACTTCAGTAACAAAATTATCAGATACTTAAGATACAAATTTAAAATAATCTGTTTTCCCCGTGTACCCATATAGCTACCCGTCTGGGATATCCACATATTTACACTCATAGGACGTGGATGAGGAACATCGAATATAGAGGAAATGTGCCCGTATTTGCTTTGGAGGAAGATGTGAAACCGTATATTTATCTCATACTAATGCTGGTATATTTCCTATAAATTCTACCTTCCTCCCCTCTTCCCTTTTATTGTAATCAAATGCATATAGAACAAACGGTTAGTAAGATTTATCGAGAACTAAAACTAAATAACCTCTCTGTGTTATATTTTAAACGCCAAACCTTTTGACTTGATAATATGGACAACATGATTTTAAAAAATTGTTTGTATATGGTGCATCTATTGCGCATTTGTTGAGTTTGCTAAAAATTAAATTAAGCCCATCATTTTAAAAATATGAACCACTTTGTACATTCTTCTCCTTACAATTATTTTAAAATATTTTACTCAAATTTTTATCAGATATTTTTTTTATACATACTGGCATCCCGAATAAAGGCATGTCAACTTTGTTAAATTCAACTAAACGCTTTAATACTTTTTCCTAACGCTCTAATGTGGAGTGTATGAGAGGGATCCCTCAGGCAGACTTGTCGATATATTTATCCTTTTTCTATCAAGTAGAAAAGTAGTTTCTATAATCGGCATTTTATATATTCAAAACATTAGATAAAGCTTAAACTCAGGATTTTTTAGTTAACATTCTCAAAACCCCACAACAATGGAAAAGGAGAAAAGGGCGTTAATTTTGTTTCCCCTGGTTTGTCGATGACGAAGAGGTTGAGATTCGAGCCCCAGTCGGGCGAACAGAACAATTTATAAGTGGGTTTGAAGCTTTGAAATGTTGAAGGTGAGGGTTGAATCTCCTTCCGTCCTAATTTACACTAAAAATAACCTTCGCATCTTCGAAATATCTCGAAGCAAAAATGAAACATAACAGATTTAAAATATCTCACTAAATATGATATAACTTATGCCAATGTAAGTCTTCTGTATTTACCTGAACATAAGACGACTCGGAATATAACACTACCCCACATAAATTATCCATGTCCGAGGAAAATACACACATTAGAACGATCCTCATTAAATTAATTAATTTAGGAATGAAGTTGGCGTTTACCCATAATATTTAACACATTGTAGGAATAAATATATTTTATTAATATAATGAAATCATCTTTGTATTAGAATCCTCTAAATGTTGGAAAGTCAAGAGTCCATTTAGTAACTTTCATTGCCATCACATGCTTCTTATAGATAGCAGTCAGCATCTTCCCATATCAAATCATCATCTGCCTCATCTAATTTGTTAGATAAATAGCAGTTCTTGAATATTGGTACTATTGACTCTTAGATGAAATGTAAAAGAATATTATTGAAATAAGACAAATAATAGATGTTAATGTATGCAAGATTTTGGCTCGAAACAATATCATAAGCTATCATAAGGTGTTTTTGTTATGGATGATGCAAACAGAATAGGGAAAGCTTGACCCTGAACAGTGAGTTGATAAACTACGCTCCGATCTAAAAATATCAGTTGTGGCGTAACCTACTATTCATATTACAAACATTAACCCCGACCGCAAATTTCAAGTGCGTGAATATAAGACTACTTAAAGATTTTGAGGAAATCCAATTTGGAAATAAGCCTAATCTTTTATTCTGGAAAATGAGGTATTGTTATTTTTATAAAAGCTACTAAACTGTATCTTAACACCAACTAATGATTATATGACATCTATAACGTAGTGTAGGTAGCATAAAAAATATAGTGTGATTTTATAGTTGTCCATAGTGTTCTCTTTACCTAGATGCACTTAACGGATACTTTAAAATTTAAAAGCAGGTTTATATGATCACAAAAAATAACTATATCATCTTTTGCTCCAACTTTGTTTTGAATGTCCAATGCTTCACTTTAACTTCGTTTCATAATTAAAAAATGACCTTAGAACACTCTTAGCTATTTATTTGTTCTAAATTATCTCCAATTCTCCTTCAATGTGATTGCGGATACACTCACTACAAGCTCTTCCTTTCTCATCTATATCTCCCTAGAGTAAATATGCGGCTGGCCAAGATGTATACCAATAACTACAGTACCGTAGATACTTGAGTTGAACAAGCTTGGGCACATCTCAAACTATCAGAAATTCTAATTATATTATACGGAGTCGGGAAAAAATAAAAGTAGGTACCTGATTTTTTTTTATTTTTTTTAGTGAAAGGGGACCACTCGTCCTTGGAATAAGACTTATGTCCTGAATATGTTTGTTCCTAATTCGTTCAAATATTATAAGTTGAAATTTTTATGGATTAATCCTAATTACATTTTAATAAAATCGGTTTTAAAAGAGTTTAAATGTGAAATATATAGACAGTGTGCTTTTTCATAGTCGGGGACAAGCATTTCTCTCTCTTTCTTACTTTTTTTTAATTACATTTTTGATATAACTGTGCGTAGATTAGTTCACTACTTTTATTTACTCAATTCTATCACTTTCATCATATGTATCGCTACATTGTAACGTTTCCCGTCACATGGAACTTTCCTCAGATATTTAGCCTGGCCCGCTAAAGGTGGATTTACTTGTTGTGGTAGCATTTCCACAATATTCTGATACTTCCAGTGAACTTTCCCTACTTCATCCGCTAGGGCACCTCAGAAAATCCAGTGGCACTGTAAATTATCTGTGACCTACGTCAGAACATGATCGGTGAGTTGATTATTATTATTATTAGCACCGCGTCTTACTACCCGTTCGGGCTATACGCACTTACGCTAATGTGTAATGGTAGGGTGATTGTGAGATGAAATGGAGGACCTACAGTTTAACGTGGAATCCGAACCACGGTGGAGGCCTGGCATTCCCGGTGATTTGTTGTTTAGGCGAGTGAGACTAGTTTTGTGTCAGCTGTCCAGCGGTACGGTTTCTTAAGTGTGTGTTGGACTTGGCCGCTTGTGCTGGGAAGACCTTCTGTCTCCATCGGGAGGATTTGGTGCTAATATTTAGTGGCAGAGTTAAGGTAGGCCGGCCACACACGTATAGTTTGAACTGAACAGTTCAACTGACAGTTTGAACTGAACAGTTCAACTGTACAGTTTAACCTCAACGTGTGTGGGTATTTCAATCTCAGTTTAACTAAACTGTACAGTCAAACTGAGACAAATGAAATTTCATTTTTATTAACTGAAAGGTTCAACTGGAGCGTGTATGGAGGTTCAACTGTAGAGTTCTCAGTTCAATATGTGTCAGGAGCAATTTCGTTTGTTTTTTTGAGTTCTTTTTCGTGGAGTTAAAGATGTCACGTAATAAACCAAACCCAGTGATTGTAGATGTTATTGCAATTTACCGATCGGAACCTTGCCTGTGGCAAGTAAAGAGCCATGACTATCATGACCGTACGAAGAAGGATGCTTCATATGCCAAATTGTTAAAGAAGTTGAACGAAGTTGAACCTTGTGCTACCAATCAGTCTGTCATCAATAACATTAACAGTTTGAGATATGCCTTTCATAAGGAGAAAAAGAAAGTTGAGGCGTCAAAGAAGTCTGGAGCATCAACGGATAGCATCTACAAGCCGGTACTTTGGTATTACGACCTGTTTGATTTCTTGCAAGATCAAGATACCCCGAGGACGTCAGGTTCAAATATAGACAGTGAAACTGACGAGGTAAGAAAAACACGATATTATTAATGTATCCAAAGATAATATTTTTGGACCCCACAATACATTAAGCTTCTATCAAGCCATGGCATTACAGAACAAGCAAACAATAATACCTAATGTGTTTCTGTTTGTTTTTTAAAATGTGATTATTTTGCCATGAGACTTGGCCATTTTTCATGAATTGTTCTCTGATTTCTTTTGCGTCATTACAAATATTTCCTCGATTACGACGATTTAGTGGAATCATGTTCGATTGTGAAATATCGCAACCAATATAAATTATAGATCCATCATGAGTATTTTCTTGATTCATACAGTTCGCAAGGGCGTATGTACTAGATTGACGTTCAATAAAAAAGTTATGCAAAGCACAAGTAGCCATAACTATTTTATCAACATTCTCAGGTTCTAAATTAATTGGGGTCTGAAAGATACGAAACCGTGAGGCAAGTATCCCAAAAACGTTTTCCACAATGTGCCTGGCTCGATATAATCGATAGTTAAAAACCTCTTTCTCGGCTGAATCTAATAGTCCCTGCCTGAATGGCTTCAAAATATCAGTTCTGAGAGGAAACGCATTGTCTGCAACGAATACATACGGAATATTTTTGAAATTGTCCGTAACATCGTCAGTTTGTGGAATATGTAATTCCTCGTTCACCAGTTTTTCAAAGAAAGATGTATTTTGAAGAACACCGACACCGGAAATCCGTCCATTTGTTCCAAAATCCACTAATAGGAATCGGTATTTTGCGTCAACGATAGCTATAATAACCATACTGTGTTTTCCTTTGTAATTATAATAATAAGATCCAGAGTTTCCTGGGGGAATTATATCAATGTGTTTGCCATCCATGGCACCAATGCAGTGTGGGAAATCCCATCTTTCCTCAAACAAAGTTACAATTTCCTTCCATTTTTCTTCTGAGTTGGGAAACTGAAACAAACACGGAACAAGAAATGTTGAAATAATTAGGTCTTACAATGTTTTTTTATAGTTTAATATTATTTTATCTAATGAAGTTTTCATTTTTCAGGAATCCGTTTACAATCCACTCCCAATTGAAGAAGTTGTGAATGTTGATGTTGAAGAGACAACATCAAAAACTGCGGATGTTTAAGAAGTGTTACCAACACTACCAAAACTGCCAATAACCTCAAGACCTTGTTTTAATAAAAGAAAAAAGATAAATGATGACCTGACAGCAGAAGTGCTGACTACAGATCGTGGCCATTTCATAAAACCCGAGGAACAACTTGACCGTTATGATCTGTTAGGAAAAAGTATTGCTGTAAAGTTGAGAGGTCTAGAAAAACGCCAGGCCCTCATTGCAGAAAAAAAGATAGGTGACATACTATTTGAGGTTGAAATGGGATATCTAAGCACACCATCAATGTACCATAGTTTATCAGAAAGTCGCAGCCCTAATATTACCCCATGTCCCACACCGTCTCCAACATATGATCAAGGTTCAATTACACAGTTTCATAATGACGGAACCGGATACTTGTTCCTTTCTCAGGACAACACAGATTCCTCTTATTTTACTCAATTTAATGCTAATTCATAAAAAACAAAAACAAAAATGCAACACTTTTTAAGACTAAACGTTATATAGGTGCATTCTTTTAAAATTCAATAAAACCCCTTTATACAAATAAAATAAGTTTGCCAATAAGAAATGTTTGTATTTTTATTTCTCTTCTTCTAGAAGAAGATCAGTAATTTAAAATTATAAAATACTTACCTGAATATACTTCTGCAAAATTTTGTTCAAAGTGTTACATGTTTCTGGGATAAGTTTCCCAATAGATTGAGGTGATATTCTTGTTGAAAATTTGAGGCACTCATACGACCGTCCTGTTGCTAGAAATCTCAAGGTAGTGATTAATCTTTCGTGTGAATATATTGCTGTTCTCATTACTGTATATTTCTCCTTATGCAAAGGAAAAACCAGCGAACTAAATTCTTGGTACACTGTTTCTGTCATGTGCAAATAATTGAGGGAATCTAATGGTTCTTCCCCTAATTCTTTTAATAAACTGATGTCCGAAGATTGACTTCACGTTTGTAACCACCTCTTGCACCACTGTTTACGATTTTTCGATTTTTTACTTCTTTGTAAAATTACAAAAAGTAAACTGAGAGCGGTGAATTCGTCCTGTTCCTTCGAATCCATTGTAAAAACTTAAGGATTGAACTGTGAGCGTGTGTGCTTTTACAGTGTACAGTTGTAACTGTACTTGTGTGACCGGCCGTAGACCTCTTAATGTTCTGTAATTACTATCATATGTACTGTCTGTTACAATTTTCAAAGTTGTTCTACTTTTCGTAATGTTTACAAACTTCAACAGTTCTAATGGGACTAAAATGAAATAATTGACCGGTCGTGCAGGGTGAAAAATAAGTTGCCTAAGGCAGTTTAATATAATAAAACCCCTTTAATTTGATTGAATTAAGTGTTATTTATGTTGATAATTTTCTATCTAAACTGTGATATTTGACTAATGTGTGTCCGTGATTGATATATATGTGGCAATGTTTTGGGGAACTATATTTGAACCTAACTTGATATGTAAGGTAGGTTGCATAATTACAAAGAATAAAATACAAGGTTTAATATAGTTTATTAAATAGATACAAACGGCAAAAATAAAGTTCACATAAAGAAAGTACTTTAGGTTTCGTCAGTCTTAGCTATTAAACATGTACCCCTCCCTTATTCCTCCTGGACTAAGGTGGACATACAATTATTAAAGGTATTACAAAAAATATAATAAATACAGAGTAAGCCGATAGGACCTTAAAAGACAAATATTTCATAATCTAATATATTTGCTCCTGTTTCCTCAAAACCCACTCAGCAATAATCGTGCCAGGCAAAAAGGGNGGGGGGGGGGGGGTAGGGGGACCAACAGACCAGAAATCAAGGATATTTTCTATTTAGTAAACTTAAAACTTAGTTGAAAATAAGCGGAGAGAAACATTAGAAGTTAGTTAAATGCTATGTGTTATTTATATACAAAAAGTAAGTCATGCTTATAAATTTGATAAATTTTATAAATATAAATTATATATGTATAAAAGACTCTAGTGATATTATACAATAGGATTTAAACTATATTAAACATTATTAGTTTCGGATATGTTAAATAGTAAGTACCAGCAACTAACCAAATCTAGAATAACTGCATATTTTATCATGCTCAATCAGCCAAAATATGGACTTAAACTTATTAAACATTTTTAGAGTTGCAAGAACATTTTAAAGAATCTAATATATACAAATCTACAAGGGCTTCAAGAGCTAAATATAAAACATTACCCAAGTCAAATGATTTGAACCAATTCAGTATTATACGAGTCAAAGAGACTCCCACCATTAAACCTTTCAAATACATCCACAATCTGAAGGATATCAACATTTGACGATATTAAATGATTCCCAAGTCTAAGGACTTTAAGATAAACGTTTCAAGATTAATTAAGTCAGGTTGACTCCAAAGTTTACACATATTACGTACTACACAAGTCTAAGGACTTTAAAGATAAACGCCATAATCATGTGACCTACTTCTCATTTTATAAACAAAGCCTATGATTTACGTATCATAAATATCCCACGGCAACAAGGCTTTTTACATAAACTACCCATTAGTGAACATTACACATAATAATTATATTTCAAGCCAAAAGGACTTTAAATTCAAAATATATTTACCAAAACATTTTATGATACATAAAAGTATGATGAACTTATAAAATTATAATGTCTTCCAGATCCAACGAGCGTTTTGCAAGTGTAAAAAGGTTAAACCTATTAAAGTTTTTCCAAGATTAATGAACTTCATAATTTGATGTCGTAATATAAAAGATGATATCTAGGCCAAAAAGAAATTTACACATACAAAATCCAAAAGATAATTTAGAGTTTACATTATTTAGAACATGCAGATGTGTCCTAGGATGCTATCCTTCAAAGAGTGTCTTCATCGCCGTTCTCCTACCAGTATTTATTTGATCTTAGTTGCTCAAAGAGGGGGGGAAGGAGGTGTTACTCATACAAGAGAAAACACAAAAACAAAGGAGAAAGGGATTGGGTAATAGACGGGGGGGAGTATGTGACAAACAGAGTCGGGGAGATTCCAGAATAGTCTTATTTTCTCACTAAACCTTCTCGAGCCGGAAACGTCATACTTTTTCCCGGCATCCTTTGCGAATACATTGTTGAAGCGCCTCCAGGCCTCGCGCTGTCAGGCAACACATTATGTTTGCGGTGACCGGTTGTGTCCGTGGGGGAAGCCATCTAGGGACTTACACACAGATGAATGGGGCCTTGGTGAGTTTACCCATTACTATTGCTAGTGTGGTAGTATACCACTTGAAACTAGAGTGTCCAGTTTTATTGTTTTGCTCTTAAACATGTATTTTTTTTAATAAACGCTACAAACATTTCAGGGAATCAATGAAATCCAGATGATTCGTTGTATAGAGTTATATAACAGGCTAGTTACAAGATGGCCCGTTGAAATGTCACCTTTTAATAAAGATTTATAAGATAATGGTCAATTCCTCCTCCTAACTGTACTTGGTTATCAGCGACAAGTAATTCAAGTATGCAACAACTAAATCAAGGTAGCTTGCTGACAACATGGTAGCGACTGATCAACTAGGGCGCTACCAATTTAGTGCAAAGCACAAAAATACAAATACTGAAACTAAAGACTCTGGTAAGTATTAAGATTGTGCTCATGTGTACGGTCGTTAACTCATACATCTCCAGGTTTCCTAGATATATAAAATGTTCAGGAACTAGAGAACTATATCCAAGAGGATTTTAGTTCCTTTAGTTTGGTTAACGTAACGGGTGAACGTCAAGCCCAAAAAGGGGTGCATACCAACTCCCATAAGTTAGGGATTAATAAGCCCCAATTAGGACATAGCTGTCACAATCATGGTTCGCCTTGACAGCGCTCACGATCAAATGATATAATAAAGGTGTACATAGGATACCTAGCCACAGCGAGTACGGAACTTAAGGAACCCGTCTAAAGGGTATAACATAGAAACAAATGAATGACGTATAGAGCCCAAGCGTGGACATGCCAAGCTAAGAGCGTCAAATGGTGAACACAATAACTTAGAGTATTAGAGCCCATCAAGAGGGCCGAAAGACATAATTAGGTTATAAAAAAACTGAGAATAACACACAATCAGCTAGAGTTGACGTTCCCCCAGCAACAATAGACAGGAGGTAGCCTCCTCAGAAAACAATTACTCTCGAACGACTAAGCTTAGTTTACAACTATTAGAACAACATCATGTCGTTAAGCACTCTTCAAAACAATGGTTAACCCGTATATAATGACACATAATATTAGCAAACAATGTATTCATTTAATAGAATTAGTAGTCTAAACGAATCAGCCACAGATTACCCATGAGATAGCTGGAGGCCAAACCCACGTAACCGAACACACAATATATATATAAATATATAACTATATTACACACGATTGGTTCTCAAGGAATCAACGCGCCACAATTTGTGAATAGGCACACCTAGCCATACACCTGATAAAATCCTACCATGATTTAAATACATATGTGGTTGAGACGCTGCCTTAGCCAGCAGGGTTATTATGACCACGACGCAAAACGAATTTGCGACCGTTAGCAGAGAGACGCTAGACTTTGCGTCAAAAGTTATTATGGCCGACCACTTTGCGAAAGCAAAGTCCTTGCGAGCGCAAATATTTTCCTAGTTGCGTGACGCTAAGTTGCGCAGACATTTTACTTGTCCTTTGGTTTGCGTTATGAGGTTATGTTTGCTAGTTTTTGTAATTTATTAGGTGTTTTGTGTTACATTATTTAAACTTGCCATCGCATTAGCCCAATATAATAATCCCAAAACGTTGTTGTGTGTTTTTCACATAAATCTAACTTTAAATAGGCCTATATCATAATGTAGGGATAGTACGCTTATACTGAATGCTAAAATAATATTTTCTTTGAAACATAACACTATCAAATTGCATTATTAGTCACCATCAACACACTTATCATTCTGTTGACAAGGTAATAAAAATGCAGGACTAATTTGTTCAAGAAGCCTCAACAAAACTTTAATAATGTAATCCTATTTAAACTGAATCGTACATATAGTAGTAGCTACTATCCACATTAATGTGAGTTGTAGGCCTATGAAATAATGCAACCAAGACTGGAAAAACCAAAATAGGCCCTAGCTTAATGTTTACATGTGGTATGGCTTAGGCCTAGGTTTTTTAATCATAAAAGGTTTACTAAATTTATCTGAAATCAATAATTAGTTGTTAGGCCTAGTTATACTGAAGTGAATAAATTGCAAACAACTCATTATAAAGAAATATAATATCCTTATATTCTTAATCACTTAACTAAAGTCTCAATAATTCCTTTTAATTAAAAGATGTATATTACTTTTTTTAGCCATCCAAACCACCCTTTCGTTTACTTTTTTTGTTAACTTAGTAGGACGACTGACATTAAGTTGTCGAAAATATTCAGTGTGAAAACAATTTTTGGGAGATTTTGAACGCTTTCATCAACTTTAAATAATTAGTTTTATTTTCTAAGATCTTAACACCGCATAATTGATTCAATCTCAAACATGAGAACCTTTTCAACACTGTAAATTAATAAAATTAGCACAAAGTCGGCCTATATATGTTCAAGTGGAGTACTGTATAGATAGGAAGTTATCTTTATCTAATATCAACTCAATCAAACAACATAAAATTTAAAACACCTTACTGTAGGCCTATATCTTTGAACGTTCAATTTTTGGCTTGACAAAATCGAGAACGGTTTTACAATAGGCCTACTAAGAAAGCCAAAATACAAAATATTAATCTACTGTGTGATAAATGTTGTTTTTGAAACAAAGTTTTATAAGGCGTATATTTGTTTTGTTGTAAATTAAAGTTATTTTAATTAAATTAGGCCTAAATATAAGGAGAAGTGTACATTATAAACTGTTGAAATTATTTTAAATTAATGGAATAAAACACACTTGTTCCAGTATCAACATGAATAAATGAAGAATAAAGCATTGTGTTGTAAAGCATACATCTTACAAAAAAAAGTTTCTTTATTAGCCAACTTTTCATATTAATTTATTCATTTCCCCGTGACATTACTATTTTAATGCATAGTTCACATGATTTTTTGACTACAATAAGTTATGTGTATTGAATAATGTAAGCTTAGTATTTTTTCATTTCAAATCGTAAGAAAACAAAATTATGCGAGAGATTTATTAAATTAAGCTAGGTTAAATCTTTCTTGAAAATAATGTGACTTGTAATCAGCTGTTTGGGAAAATAGAAATAAATGAATAATGTCCAGTCATGAATACCAGCATTCTTGAAATAAATGTAACTTATTTCTAGCCTCTAACTTCTTAAAAGGTAATATTCTTTGGAAAAGTGTTGCCAACTGTTGACGCAAACTGATTTTATTCTGTGCGTTAACGCTAGAAGCAAAGTCGAAGCTAAAACTATCGGACGATACAAAGTGTGGTGGTCATGATAACCCAAACGCTATCTTTTCCTCTAAAGTGAAGCTAACTAGCGGTAGCAACTAACTTTGCGTCGAATGGTCATAATAGCCCTGCAGGCCACGGGAAATACAAACTCCACCCTAACTCATGACGAGTTGATGTTTACATGAAATGAGGCAGAAACATAACGGTGCGAGATAATTACCACATATTTGCTAATTGTTACCAAATGTTAAATGATTAAATTCAAAAATCTGATTTTTATGAGCTTCTATAGTGTAAATATCTCTCGTTTTTTTTCTCTCACCTGCCATAAGATCTTGTGTTAAAAACCTAAGCATATTAATAGTTTACTCGTATAAACTGTTAATTTATAGAATATTAATTCACCTTTGGTATAGGTTGTTCATTATTTATCCTTGTTAGATCTAGTTGTATTATGTGAAAATAATTATTTGGATGATTAGGTATTACCGATTTTAAAAATATTATGGATAGGATAGAGTGCCCCACACTATTATTTTGTGGGAAATACCATATCTTTTTTATTTTTACTTCGGATGTTGATGTAACGTCATTTTTTTATTAAACTTATTGTATAATACATTGTGTATCTTTAATTAAAGCTGGTAATTGATTTTTATAAAGGATTACATTTATTGTTGTCGGTGACCTGGTGGTCTAAGGGTAAGGTGTCAGACTTCTGTGCTGGGGGTCCGGGGTTCAATCCTCGGTCTCGGAACAGATTTATCTGATTATCAAACCCTTCCTTCACCTCTGACAAGACGTGTATTAATCACAACTTGTGAATGTGTGGAATGCCAGGCCTCCACCGTGGTTCGGATTCCACGTTAAACTGTAGGTCCTCCATTTCATCTCACAATCACCCTACCATTACACATTAGAGTAAGTGTGTATAACCCGAACGGGTAGTAAGACGCGGTGCTAATAATAATAATACATTTATTGTTTGGACCATACTATTCATACACAGGGTTTGTAGGGTTTTTGACTCTCCATCTGGGAGTCTGGAGTTTGTTTCCCGGACTGTGTACTGCCAACTACAAACCACATCAGTGGTACTTCTTCAATGGTTGCCTACCCATACTGGTGAACTGAGGCACTCACGAGTGAAGTTTTGCCGAATCGCATACCAACTTAGATACCCCTGAGATTCAGCTTGGAACGTATGGTCGCGCGTGTCTCAAGACTCACCGAGACAGATAGGTGATACATTAGTTGTTGTTTTTTCTCTAAACTTAACTTCAAGTATGCCGGCATAGGAAGATTGACTTTAGGTGGAATTATCCGAGGAAGTGACCGATAGTGACTATCGTCGAGACTGTGTGACTCCTGTGCCTACTGTAGGGAGCGTTAGATTTAACTTATATGTGCACATTAATCTGATTCTTTCAGCGCAGTGGCCACTCGCAGCTCACAATTTGTTTTGGGTATATCGTAACCTGTATTTGTATCTTGTTGGTTAGTTATTAGGATTGGACTATTATTATTATCATTATTATAGTTCTTAAGGATGATGGGTTATAGAGTGTTGATTTAGCTATTATTATTATGTTAAGCCTTCAGGCCAATATAAATACCTTTTCAACCAAAATATGGGCTCTCAACATTTAATAATTATTTAATTTGGAGTCATTTTGTTAAGTGTTAAGTTTAAGTGAAAGCTCAATGAATATTGCCGTTGGTTGGCCTATTAGACTTGTGTACCAGATAAATACTCATACCATTTTGAAATTGTTTAGAACTACTTTCGTGTGTGTAATGAACTTTGAGATTCCCTTGATTAACTTTGAATTTCGTGCGTAAAACCCGAATGGGTAGTAAGACGCGGTGCTAATAATAATAATAGTAATAATAATAATAATAATAATTTAACATTGAATTTCATTCTAATTACCTCAGGATTAAAGTTGGATACTTAATAAGGGCTGGGAGAATACTTGACCAGAGGAATAACCTTTTAATGCAATAAATATAGTTATTCTGGTTTTCCTTTTTTTGGGGGGGCACTCCTAATTGGTATGAGTCATTTTCATTTTTGGGAACTATTACAGGAACACTATGGAAACATTTATATGGTTTTTATAAACTTTAGTCTACATTGTTTATTACTAGGTTTTGCAGATTTGATCATAGTAAACATGTGATGGCTTATGGGTGTAATATTTATTTGTGATTTAAGTAAATGGCTGAAGTTTATCCCTGTCCGAACGGTCCCTTATAAGTCTGGGTCTGCCTTACCGGGGAGGGGGTGGGAGTATGGGTGTTGACACTCAACCTTAAATCTTGCAAACGAACAAATTCCTCGTTATAGTTCATATTCACTGCCGCCAACCAGGTGGTGCCCAACAATCAAAACTCTCCTGGGTCGACATTGAATTTAGTGTGACCATTACCAAAAGCTACACGAACCCACCCTTCTCCACTGCTGCAACCCGGGATTGTCATAACATTTAATCTACGTGATATAGTGACACTACCCAATAACACGATTATAATGAAACATATTGGTTGGGTGTATTATGTATCTTTCTTTTATCCTGTAAGGAAGCAAGATAGCCTTATATTATTACACTATAGCGTAGCTTATAGGATATAACCATATTGTAATCTGTCAAGGTAGGACTGCTACCTTTTAGGATAAACGGGGTGTACCATTTAAATGACAACTATCTACTCCGGCTCCCATGAAGAGCTTCTAAAAATACTGTCCCCGAAAATTCACACAGAAAAATTGGTAAGTTTATGTAAAGTGTAAAAACTACTAGCTACATATTTTTTCATTTAAAAAATGTATTAGGTAATGTCTCTAACTTATGAGATCATGACGGATATTCAAGAACTGTTAATATTATCATGTGAAGAAAATTAAACTTTAGGTTTGTAACTGAAGAAATATTCGATTTATTTTAACCTAAAAAAATGTTTTGCTATAAAATCTACAAAAACTCTTACCTTTTCTTGCGTTCCCTGAATCCCCACCTTAATAACCCGTGTGCTAAACGTAATAACTAAATAATATAATATCCTCATCAGGCGACATCAGGAGTCGAAATGTCTGTGTCATTCTCTTGTTGGACTGGACTGACGGAAAGGGGGATGTTGGGGTTAGAATCCCGATGGAATGTACTGTAGGGAAATATTTTAGGTAGTTTCCCACTATTCATTTGGGCAAATGCGTCTACATTTTCTCCATGCGTATATCTTGAACGAGTACTTAGATGAGTGGATAAACATAACACATTTAAATATGAAATTCCCTATGCCTGTTATTTTTGTCATCTCTATTTGCACCATTAATGGTTTACACCCCGAAAGCCATGGGGACTTTCTCCTACCCCTCCTCCGCAGGTGTGATCTTGGGGAAGAAGGCTCCCAGCATGTCGTCCGTTATCAATCAATCGCTCCCTCCTCCTAACTCTCCCCTCTCTCGACAGTTATCAGGATCGTCCAGCCACCTCTAGGAATGGAAGGGGGCAAAGGGGAGGTAGAATGGTGTTAGACGAGTTGCGGCCAATGTGGGGGAGATGGCTATTGTAGGGGCAGGCGGCGGGAATGGAGGGAGGGGGGCGGAGGCAAGAGGAAGCTGGCCAGAGAAATCGATTTTAACCATTTTTATACACTTCATCAGAGTGACTGACGATTCAGAAGAGTGAGAAAAGTTCTTTCTAGTTATTATTATGTTTAGCGGTATCACTTTGAAACTTTTAAAATTTCTGGGGATTAAGGGGTCGACCTAGAGTCTTGAAGAATCGGGTTTGATTTCAAGAAGGCTCCATGAAGATATTTACTATTTTCTAACGGGTTCATCTTGCTATCAAATTAGTGAATTTCGTAGCTCTAGGCTTGAAAGTGTATTATTAGATTAAAAAGCTAGCTTGTAAATCATGTGCTTATAAAATACATATAAAAACTCTAGTTATAAATAAATAAATAAATAAATATAAAGTTAATCTTAGAGTAACATGCAATCTTTTAAACTATAACTGACCCACCATTTATATACCCTTTTATAACTATTTCAAAAGTTAGACCTACAATTTAATTTTAATAGAAAAATCTTTTTATAAAACATAAACATATTTTTTTCTTTTGCTCTCAATATTGATACCATTTTATTATATTATTAGTTATGGATTAATTATACACGCTTTTATAGTTGTTAATTATGGTTATAGATGCATCTAAATATAATATTCTTAAATTGAGAAATGACACCTGTACACAGGAATCAAACCCGGTACTTTCGGCTTATTACGCCAATGTTATTCTCCCCTGACTTTCCCGGAGACTTGCCATGCGTAGGGCCATTCCTCACTCACGTTCATTACAGGCTTTAACTTCAAATATGATTGAATAATGACCTTGAGAAGGGGACAATTCCTGGATAGCTCAGTGATTAGAGCATTGGTATAATAAGCCGAAGGTATCGAGTTCCATTCCCATGTCAGGTTACAAATTTTAAATTAAGAATATGTTATTGTTAGTATTATTTTATAAGTATTGATAATGTTTATCACTAAATTGAGAGCTGTAGCTTACATGAACTGACGTATGAATACTTGAAAGAAGCTCGCGTAATGTTTCTAGCTGTCAGATAAAGTTCTTTGTCTGTAGGTTGGACTGTACATTTTTCATTTGAATGCGTACGCTTGGAAATTATTTCTTTAGAAGTAACTTTTTATTTAATGAGTCGATTTTGATCGAAATATGATAGCTAGTTCATGTGTTCTTCTTGACATGCTATTCTTATGTGACGATTATATTTAGGCCCATGTGAACACAGACTCTAGTTAAGAATCCAGTTGTATTCCAGTTGTATTAAAAATTCAATCTTTACGTGGAGTTATTTATTTATTTTTCCAAGACAGAAAGGTGACATGGTGGTCTAGGGGTAAGGTGTCAGACTTCTGTGCTGGCGTCCGGGGTTCAATCCTCGGTCCTGGCACAGATTTATCTGATTACCAAACCCTTCCTTCACCTCTGACAAGACATCTTGCGAATGTGAGGAATTCAAGGCCTCCACCGGGGCTCGGATTCCACGTTAAACGGTAGGTCCTCCATTTCATCTCACAATCACCCTACCATTACACATTAGCGTAAGTGCGTATAACCCGAACGGGTAGTAAGACGCTGTGCTAATAATAATATCCAATACAGAATAATAACATATATTTTAAAATTATAAAACTATATACAGCAGAAGGCCCAAAATTCATCAGATTGAATTTCCTTCTCATTTACTAGAAATAAGTCGTCCATCGAGCATGGTTCATCAAGATAGCTGTAGACCAGAAGATGTTGAGGGTCTTGCAACTCACCACATTAACAGTGGTCTTCTCTAAACATAACATTTTAGAAAACATTCTAAATCAATCTTTAGTAAGGAGTGAATAAATAAAAGTTAATACTTAGATATTGTTATTTAAAAATTGAGATGATATAATTTCAAATTAAAGAATTTATAAATGTGATTAAAACAGAAGACCCTGGACAAACTGTTTACACTCTTGTAATAACACTTATCTTATAACCAAATTTAATTAAATTTAAAATATTTATTGGCTCGATAATTGGACATTTAAAAGGGTCAAATAGTCAATCTATAATTCATAACACATTAAAATTCCAATACAAGCATAGTTTAGTACAAGAATTAAAAATAAAACTTATTTAAAACAACAAGTTAAAATAAAGTTAACATCTCCAGTCAAAAGTTTTGATTAGATTATATAAATTGAAAGTTAGTTAGATTGTAATGAAAAGGTTGAGTTATATATATCTTAAATCAGCGTCCCATTACTCCTTATTGGTATTCCAAATCAGATATAGAGCTTTGGAAGCTTAATCAAACATGTTTCGGTACTTTATTAACATACCATATTCATGGAAAACTTAAAAATCGAAATTAAAGAATCAACTAATATATGTTGGAGAATAATAAGTTTAAATTGAGTAAAATAAAAAATTTAGATTATAAATATGAAAAGATTATGTTTTAAAATTATATCCAAACAAACAAATTTAGGCTGTCATTGAATGAAACACGGTGTGTTTACACAACTTGAATATGTTAACTGTCATAGTGTGGTGTGTCATAGATTATATGCATTGAAAAAATTGTAATCTTCCTCCTTACTATTCCCTAATAATAACAGACAGGTTGGTCACAAGAGAGTTTATTTTATTAAAAAAAATATATAACAAGAAAAGCTCTAAGAGTGAGTGAGGCATGGTTAGCGTTAGGTGCAGGAATTGAAAACAACAATCATAGAACCATAATTTATGAAACATTCGGGACTCTTTTCCATGTTATTAAACGGCGACTTAAAATATATCTTACAATCAGAAGTTAGATTGACCTCCATACACATCCTATGAAAGTAATAATAAAGGATAACCAAAAGCACAATTTAATTGAAAGGCGTTTACTCGTCACCACCGGTGGTTCTCAAACAGTGAACAAAGAGTTCTTAGCAACATATATCTCTCCAGTCGTAATTGGGCATAATATAAACTAACAACCAGAATTCATTTTGGAAACAAATGCCACAACTGGCTGCATTTACGTTAAATATAATGTCCATATTATAGAGATAACCTGCCAACTCGTGGCCCTACGTCCAACCAACATAATATAATTTGCAAATAGTAACACTAATAAATTAACTTCCAATAAACAACAAGAGAATGAACAAAATCGGCAGAGAAAGTATAACGCTGCAAGAGTCAAATATGGACCCAAGATGGTGGCGCTTCAAGGTATAAGACCATCCGTGATGCGGAAGAAGCATAAGGTGCATTTAATAAAAAAAACGAATTCTCTCAATAGATCATGAAGTGACGTTAAATAAATCATTCGGTCAAGCCGTGAAAAAATATACATATTATCCACGATCCGCAAGCAATTTAAAGGAAACCAGGTACAATTAATTAATTATGTCTTTAAATATGACATCCTGAACAGTAATTTTGAATAATTAAATCCAAATGGAATTTTGATAGTATCGACGTAAAACTATTCTAGCAACAAGGTATCTCACCTAGTGATTGCAGTGTAATGTGTACCCGTAATATAGAATGATGTCCTATATAAATCAGACAAATGAAGCCATGCACTCTCAAGGCGCCGAACAAATTGAGGGAAATAGGAGTAGGGGGTCGCAAGCTTCCAGAACATACTCCAATTGTCTATTCTTATTTAAAACGGTGCAACCGACCATATTCTGATAGTCTTTGAACACTGCCTGTGACGCGCACCAAAGCTGCGCATATAGTCCGTCTTTTTTTTCTTGAGCGTGGTGAGGAACGAAGCCCAGCCTCTCGAGTCAACTGGGGCTGGAGTGGTGAGCCAAACAATCTCTATTTCTTCTAAGTGTTGTAACAGGGTTACAAAATTAAGTGCTAAAAGGTAAATAGAAGTTATAACTATGTTTGAGCAGGGTATGAATAAGTTAGGTTGTGAAATTCATATTAAAAATAAAGTTCCATATCTGCAGCCCCACTTCCTTAAATTTTCTTTGCATCTTGAGAGAGCAATTCTGAGCCTGTTAAGTGCCTTACAGGTTACATTTGGAAGATGGTAACCAGCAGCAGGTTTATCCTTGGCGCACTTCCAGCGTCCTCCAAATATAGAGTGAAAACCGGTGAAAACCGGTGATGCCAGGAACACGACCAACTTAACCTTCTCGTTACATAACTGTCACTTAATGTTCACTTAACGTAAACAAACATAATGTATGAGTAGTATTAACGTAATATAAAATAAGAACTCAAGCAAAGCACAGCCAATAAATTTTAATTGTTCTAAAAAAAATAATCACCACGTCCCATTCAGGCTAAATCATTTATAGTAATTACGTAAATAAAGTAGGAATGAGAAAGGTATAATTTAGGGGAGATATAGGCCCATGTATGAATTTACCTGGAGAAAGAATGGGAAATAGTTTATTTTAAAAAATCACTAAGCCCTACTTGGATTTTAGCTTCACTCCCCCCCATCATTGGCAGTACACTCGATTATGAGAGTGACCATTGAGGTGGGGGAAACAAAATTATTGTTCATTAAAATGGAACTATAGTTGAAGCTACAAAATAGAGTGTAATAAGAAACCACCAAGTTTTGTGAGTCGCAAGGCACCAACAAAAAGTAACGAGGAAGTTGTCTGCACACTGTAGATATATATACATGTGTTCGGAAACTGATAGATCAAACTGCACATATTATAGCTTGTTTGAACAAAAAATAAAAATACAAAATATCTATACACTTACATCCGAAAAACTATGCTAATACCATTAAATTGTGTTCAAAGCTTCAGCGTACAGCGCCGGGATAGCAAAACTGTCCAAACATGAGTGTATAAAAGGTTGCATAGGAGTTAGGTGCATGGCGCTGCACATGTAATAATGGCAAGCACTCTGTGATGTAGGACCGTTATTGATGACCCTCAGAACGTATTCACATTTCTAGATGGATTGGTGTGTTGTTTACTATTAATTGCGGTATGTTCTGCTGACATGCTCCAAGAGGACGAGGTGTGCAGTGCCATGCACAACTCTTATGTAATCTGTTGTACATGCATGGTTGAACAGCTTTGCTATCCCGGCTCTGTACGCAGAAACTTTGAACACAATTTCATGTTGCTAGCATAACTTTCCGGATGTAAGTGTACATGCATTTTGTATTACTTTTGGTTTAAACAAGCTATATGTGCAGTTTGGGCTATGAGTTTCCAAACAACTTTTATATAAACCTATAGATATATACATAAAGTATACAGTAAAACCTCCCATATCCGAACCTCTAAAACCCAGAACCAGTCATAACCGAAACTGCTAATTGCATTTTTGTTTTTGTATTTTTTTCAGTAGATGAATTGCCAAATAAAAGTTTTACGTCGATAAAACCATTATACAAATTTAAAATAGAATCAAAAGAAAATTTGAGATTTTTTTTTAGGAAGAAATGAAATTTAGCTTTGTTGTATATTTAATCTTGTTGTATTGAATAACCATTTATTTAAATACTGTATGCACATAAGCCTTCATATACAAACATACTTTTATGTAACTAAGAATGTTATGTAATTTATATAATATTTTTTACACCTTTTACCCCTTCAGAGGGGTATTAATTTTATATCCGAAAATTTGCTCATCTTAAATGGGTTGAGGCCCCTTTATTTAGGTTATAAGAGGATTTAGCCTACTGTACAATATATATATATTTGCTTCAGAGCCCCTTATTTTTATATATATATATATATATATAATATGTTTAACGTGCACTCTCTGAAAAGATTGAAAATATCATAATACGACTTATAAACTAATTTAAGTTGTAGCATCCAAAAGGGGCAGATGCCACAAATACATAAAAAAAATTAATTATAAGATGGGGGGAGTTTAACCCAGAGCGAGTGCCGAGAAGGTCTAGGTTGTAAATGCAACAGTCTAGGTTGTAAATGCAACCAGTTGTGGATATCAAATAAGTGAACCACTATCTAATCAGACAGAACGAGACTGCAGCCTTCCTAAAGTTCATATAAAATTATAACGTTTGATGTGCATTCCTTGGGAATAATGGGACATATATTAGCAAG